>UZAN01045137.1:9932-24300 GCA_900618425.1 Echinostoma caproni
TATATATATATATATATATATAGTAAAGTATAACAAAATGGACTTGGTATTAACATTTCAAACTGCAAATACAGTAAAGGCGACCAAAAACAAGAGACGACTGCTGATAGGAAAGAAATGCAGTCAGGCCAAAGGCAAGAAAGCCACCATACACAACACTGGACCACATGAGTCAAAACAAGTAATGCATCAATCCTTTCCGGAACCGCAAATTGTTGAGAACTCAATGTGATGGGTAACACCGTGTTCGCAAAACACGAAGAAAGAACTTCCGAATAAGGGCTGGCCTACTAATGAGAAACACCATGGAAAACAAAACAAAGGAACGATTAGAAAGTGTGAGGTCTCTGCAAGAAGTACTGTTGAAATCGGGACAGGAAAATAACTGTCCCCGAAATATTTGTTGGCGTAAAGATTAGTGTATTGTGAGTTGTTAAGCACAGTCTGGATCCAGGTGTACGTGAAAAGAAAAAAAGAAAACAGCTCCACCCTGGAGTGAAGAGACAATTTTGCTCAACCGCAGTTGAACAATTCCCACCCTCGTAGCTTTTGCCACATAACAAATGGGGGACAGATTTTGTATGCTTCACCAGCCACGTGTGAAATGCATGCTACTAACGACCTGTCTATCTAACGATCTGTCTGTCTTCGATCACCGCCGCTCATTATCCAGGGCATTACTCATCACATTGGACCAATAAAACTGTAGCACATGAATGTTCGTTTACGGACAAAAGTCACGTTGGCAGTGATGTGCTGAAATTGTCACTGCCAGAGTTTGATGAAAGTACGTGTGCCTGACAAGATAAAGTATTACTCTGGTCAACTAAGAGTCGAATTCGAGAGCACCTAATGCATAGTGCCGTATTCTCTATCTTCTACTACTGGCACGTTTAATATCGGGTTTTATTGATCCGACAATGGATGAGAGTTGTGTGCAAATCAATATCGACGGCTGGTTAGAGGTCACGTCCACAATCTAAATCAAAAACTGTTCACGACTGCTTTCGATCGACTTTATGTATTATTGTTACCATGCATATGTTGACATGCAGTTTGGCAGATAAAGCGAGTAATAACGTGCAATGATGATTAGATGCACAAAAACAAACAGAAAACCGGAGGATGTGAACAATTCTCATGGGGTTTTCGGATTGCACAATCCAAAAAATAGGCTTGTTTGGTTCAGTATATGCATCAAATTACCAATGCCGCTTTTAAGTGACAAATACCAACTTGGGTTACTGAGCATCTTTAATCTAACAAAATGAGCACTTTAATTCACTAATTATAATGATATACCTCATGCAACGATTTAACGGAGAAGAGAATTTTTCTTCAGCTAGAAACGAAACGTCAATCAATTGCAAATGCCTTGAA
This sequence comes from Echinostoma caproni, assembly GCA_900618425.1. Classification (NCBI taxonomy): domain Eukaryota; kingdom Metazoa; phylum Platyhelminthes; class Trematoda; order Plagiorchiida; family Echinostomatidae; genus Echinostoma; species Echinostoma caproni. Next base: position 11,313 of record UZAN01045137.1, read on the forward strand.
AGAAAAGTAAATTTCTGCGATGAGGTGTGAGCGCATAAAAACCCAGTACACAAGAGCAGGCAAGAGGAACGCATGCGGTAAGAGGAGAGTTCCTACAGCTTTATTAGCAATCTTTTTTGCGTGTTCTTCTTTGTCCACCAAACACCAAGGTGGAATAAAAGGTGCTTGGAAAACCTAGTTGTATGCGGCACGAAACCACCAATACTATCGCCCGCACATGCACCACGAGGTCAGTACAACTTCAAAACGGTTGGGATGTAGTGCCGACCTGCTTTCCTCGCGAACGGCATTCCATATGGGATGAAAAATATGCACCAGTTAGGTGGACGGATGGCCATAGGGATGCAATGTGTGGGTGAGAGCGAGTACATGCAAATCCGACTAGTTCGACAGACCACTATGCATTGCATTCTTGAGAACAAACATGAGCCTAGTACATGCGAGAAGTCAGTCAGCTCACCGTGATATTTCTGGTCCCTCGAGGCCATTGATCGCCTGGCTCTAAACAGTTTCCTTCATTCTGTGCAAAAAAGACCGATTTGCATTGCAATAGATTCGGATGATCGGACACGAATGAACGAGACTAGTCAATAGTACGAGAAAAGCTACTTAGCAAGGCCCACCCGGATGGGTCAACTTTCGTATGATGACGGAGCAAACATTGCCGTATAGAAAACCCTAAATTATATTGTTTAGATATTACTTTATCTTTTTTTATTACACACTTTTCGTGTGATGAACAGCACATGGGGTAAACCCCATAGTCACAAGGATCTGCCGTTCTATGATGGAAACCGGTAACCTAAGTCCCGGGACTTGGAGTGGTGAACCACATAAGACCCCGATAGGTTAAGCATGGTATTGAACCGGACGACAGCAAAGCTATCCACCACCAAAGTTGGGTGACGGTGGCGAGGAGCGAACCTCGGAACATAGGGTCCAAAGCACGACGGTGACAGTGACTACACCACTGCACTACCCAAGCGACATCAAATCCACTTTGAGCGTAGATCATAACAATAATTATGTGAGTTAGTCATGCGCACGATGAGTTACGCGATGTTACGTTATACAAATAATGAATATTCACGTTGCGCATGGTAAGTGAGCAACCATCCCCAGGGTCACGTGCTTTTGTTGTTTTCATGGAATTGCCATTTGTCGGAATAGACCAATGATCTGCTTACTCTTACTCGCAGGATTATTGGAAGAAATTATTGATCAACGAGGATTGTTCGTGAATTTTGGGTGAGCCATCTTGATAAATCAGTGGCAATAAACTGATAATTTGATCAAAGGTCCCTGATCATGGCACCAAAAACTTCTTACATTCTGCTTCAAATCAGGTAAAGAACGAGTCGAAGGTAAAGTGATCGACACATTGAGTTGAATGTAATGCGCCAGCAGCAACTGATACGATCTACTTCACACTTACAATTCAGAAGGATGAAATCCGTAATATGAATAACAATTAGTGATATTGGTAAACGGGTTGCCTGTTTTAGATATCATATCAACTGGACTTATAAATGGAACAATCTGACTGATGTGCAGCGAGGAGCGAAAGTTCAATCTCGACAAACATGATGGACTCATGAACTACTGGAACGACCTGGGAGAGTATAATCTAGCCCTAAGTTGTGGATTCTGCTGCGGGTACCCTGTTATAAACTGAGATGTCATTTATGTGAATACGAACTGTCAGCGGGTAGTTCCGGAAAACAATCAGACAGCTTACTATTACGTCAAAACCTTGGACGAGTTCATTTTCCTAGTGTAATTCCATAAAAAAGACTTGGAGCTGATATTTTCTAACACGTCAGTGCCTAAAAACCCAACTCACTAGAATGTGGCTACTGTACCGGAAATTCAGAATAAAGAACTAACCAGCCTACATTCCGGATTTGTATCAGCATGAACATATCTGGGGTCCAATGGCATATCAAAGGGTACTTCAAACTGTCCACAACTACTCGCTGATGCCTTCCTCGTAAAACTGGATAGAACTAAGCTAAAGTCGGCAATCGGTAGTTTTGAACATTACTACATATATGTGGAAGATATATTCTACGTGACTGATACTAGCTGCAACCTAACATCTGCGTTATTGGAATTTAATAAGGTGCACAAAGCAGTACGTTTCACAATCGAACGCGAAACGAACAATCAATTATCGTTTTTGGATGTCTCTCAGCAGAATGGAAGATGGTCGGATCGTAATGCCTGGCGACTAGAACGAGGGTAATCTTCTGTGAGGGAGTGTTGCATGATGAGCTGACGCTCAATGAAACATCATACGTGAGAATCTGATTGAACAAATACCGAAAACTCCCATGTTAACTGTGAGAAAGATTTGTTCATCACTTTGCCATTCAAAGGCGATGCCGTGAATGAGATCCTTCTTCGACGTCTGAACAGAGCAATCGACAACGCCTTTAACACTGCCAAGTTACGGTGTTTCGAGGTACTCCTATGATCCACGTTCAAAATAAGGATAAACTGTCAATGTTGACCCCATCAATGGTTGTATACTCTTTCAGATGCGTGTGGCGCATCTTATGTTGGTCGAACGGCACGACAGCTATCTACCCGGATCAAGGAGCATCACTCATGCTGGTTAAGACTAGGACAGACAGGATCAATAAACAGCTCTACTTTAGCCCTAGTCGGCATCGGACATCAAATCCGTAGAGTCGCCTTCAACGTTTTATATCATGTCCCCCACACCAAGTGCAAAGGTGTCCAACTGCGCACTCTAGCAATAGCCGAAGCGATCGGGATAAAAAAAGTTGACCCCTGACATATGTCCTCAGAAGCGTTTGGTTCAGTCACTCCAATTTCCATGGCCGATGATCGATCAGGCCCGAGTATGTCCGCTGTCCAGTCACCCTGGGGCCGTAAACCAGGTAAACCAATCAAATGACAAATGTCAGCTGACTATAACAAACTCTTACATCTTTTAGGATACCTCAACTTAGAAATGTCTTGGTCAATAGAAATGTTTGTTTTTCCTATGCGGGGTACTAAGTTGAATTATCATTATTACCAAATTTGAGCGACTGAGGTGATTTGGTTCGATCGACAGCATTTCACACACCGTACGTGAGTAAGCTTCTCGGTCACAAAGACCACTGCAAAGTGAATGAATGGAAATATCAAATTTGGATGAAAGATATTTAGAAACAAAGAGTAGACAAGTATTCGTCTCAAAAGTAACCTGAACGATTCGATTCGACAGGTTATCAAATGGATGATAAGTACGCTTTTGTGCAAGAACTGGTTAGGCGAGGTGAACGAACGGAGGACAATTATAAGATACTCAAAACATGAACAGGGAGCAGAAAGACAAGAAATTATCCCATGGCAGGCCAGGTCAGGGTTCCCAGAGAAAAACCCTTTTGTCGATGTGGGCTAACGCGAAGTATACCGTACCCCAAAGTCTCAGGTACCCAGTTGGAAAAACCTTTTGCATCTGTCTAGTTCTTCCTCTCAGTTTAGAATTCTTCCAGATGTCTCTTGTTTGCGCCACTCATAGGCGTGTAACCAGTAAAGCCATCCAATCCGATGCCATAGAATTGACGAGAGCAAATCCCATTTTCACTTAGTCGCATTCAACGTTCGCATACTGTCAGGATGACCTACCTATTTTCGTCCTTTACAGAAGAGTGGCTTTGCGGAAAAGCTGGGCGTCAGGTCAAGACGAAAGACTGTAGGGATGCTGTGAACGGACATTAGTGTCCTACAATTTAGAGATGCAAAGTCTCCATTCCATATACTCCAAGCGAACAACCGGCTTCGTAGGAGGCATTACCGATTAACTGAATTCCGGCTATTGATATTGAACACGCTTGCACCTGTTGTGGGAGACATGACAGACAACTTGAAAAGTGTGTTAGGATTGCGTTATCTATTGATGCGGTCTGTATAGTGAGCGTCATAAAAAATGCAAGCGTGTTGAACTGCGAATAGCCGGGGCGATCGAGATAAGAAAGTTGACTCCTGACCTCTTACGATAGATAGCACAATTTACGACTTGCTACCCCCAAAGAACAGCCTAGATTGCGTGAAGAGAAGCCTAAGATGATTGTATCATACGGTTTGGGGTCTCGAGGTATTAAACTCAGGCTATGATTGGTTTTATTTGAAATTTTTGATTTCACACGGATCGAATAAACACTGTTGCTATGGTAAATTCACAGTATTCTCTCACATTTTAGGTGCACACAAACACACCCACCTGGAACGCATCTAGCAACACGTGTACGTGATTTTTCAACACTTCGTTCACCGTGAATCCACACGTCTCGAAAGCCAGATCCACCACAGCCTCATCAGCTGAACCGGCTACGCGATGAAAAGCAGCGAAGATATTCGTCCAACCAGATCGAATATTTGCGTACTGCGAGTGCACCAGTTGGCACACACATCGAATCACCATATCCTGGATCTTTCGGGTAAGTACTGTCCCATTGTCCAGGATGCTCACGAATGGTCTGAAAAAGTGTCATTGAGGTTAACAGAACAGGACGAATAGGTGGAGAGTATAATGGTATCAAGTGCAACAGGGCCATTTGGGAAATTTAAAAACCCGGTTCCGTGGGGGTAAGGATGATGACTGTTAGTAACCAAAGTCCTCATAAAATGTAAAACCAGTAGTCAACTTCGGCCCTCCACTCACCTCTGACAAGTGACAGAATCATGAGCACTTCAGGACAACAAATACACTGTAATTTATTACTGTTTTGATAAAGATGATATTACGCGTTGATCAAGGTTGTAAGCCTAATTCTAGCCATGCAGCTCCGGTACTGGACAGTACAAGTTCAAGAACATTACTGATATTTGTTATTCAGTTGGCTTTCTGCAATACAAATCTCGTTTTTGTCTAAAGTTTGACCCTAATTTTAGCATTAACAATCATAAAATCGGTTTGGCATTCGGAACATCACGTACTGTGTAAAATATGTGAATTCCTAGAACTCTTTTCTCTAAAATAGCATTCCGCTCCCATTACTGATGCTTCATTGACTGATATCACTGTTGTGTTACAACGAACAGCAGACTGCTTTTCATGGTACTACGCATTACAGTCCTGAAAAACTGTTGAAGTTTAGTGTGCTTAGAACGAATTTGAAATATCTTTCTCCCGCTTGACTATCCTTTCAACGTGGAAATGATTTACCACCTGTCAATGCTATTATGCTGAGTAAACTTAGCTACCAGACGGTACGCATGATAAAACTGTGCGCCGTAGACACGTGGGTCAGATTTGCAATCCAATTCCTGACACCGCGTTCAATGAGAATCTATCCGAATCCAATGATTCACATACTGATTCACTTACTTCGAATGAACCTGGTTCCGGAAGTCTAGATACTAGAGACGATCGCAACATCATTTGAGCTGTGATGAGTGTGAGAATTGTTGATATTCTTAGAAATAATATACATCATACCCATGCACGATCGATATGTGACCTGGTCTTGTACACTTAAATATTTATGCTATTCCGAGTTTGATTTTTTTATGATGTGAGCATTTACCACCACGATCAGTATTCTGTACAGATGCATAATATACTGGTCATCCAATCCAATCCAATTCCTTCTGCTCTATCCAAATGGGTAGTCTGAAGACAACGACCAAAACCGCCGACAGTGCCAAGTCAAGTCAAAATAAGCTTTGTGCCCCGAATGGTGAATTTTCAAGAAAATACAGTGGAAGTCGAAGGGGAAAACGCAAAGAAATGTGAGGGCGTAAACAAAACGACAGCACACTGCGAGCCAGAAGACGACAATAGTAGTTCACCAAATAAATAAATCAACTAGATCATGAGTTATTTCATCGGACCTGTAATAAATGGTAACCGGTTCACTGAAAACGAGCAAGATAAAGGGGAGTCTGTTTCTGTATGCGATGATGCGTGCAAGCAGTGATCCTCATGATTTAATATTCGACCAGCTATTGGTTCACATACATCGATATGCTTGCACATAATAAAACCAGCCAGTACATTTCTGGCTGTGCCACTACATCGGAAAGGAGTTTTATGGATCTGGAAATCGATATTAAACCTTTTCTTTCAGGTCCCGGAGAACAATGACGGAGGATGCATGTGATCGCGAATTTGAAAATCAAATTTGGGGAAACAACAAGCTTCCTAGGCCTTCCTGGACAGTTTACGAACCCTGTTGTAAACATTCTCTACGCGGCTAGTCCAGGAGACTTTGTGGGATAGAACGACGCCGAAGTATTTAAGAAAGTGAGCTTTGGGGATGCTGTGACTGCTAGCGACGAGTTAATTTAATGATAATGAGTAGTTTGCGCATGGTTAATGGTTTTAACAACTAAACTGAATTGTCAGACATCTTTATCTTGATACATGAGAAAACTACACCGGACACCATGATGCGAAAGCCCAATCGAGATCACATTGTCTCTGAATTTGCATAAGAGGTAGTATGAGTAAGTGCAATTTATTTCCTAGTAAACCCTACGCAGTGCAATGAGCGTTGTCGCGTTGCAGTATATTCACAGCTTTGTGGAACTGTCAGGGAAACCAAATCAAGTCTGTCCCCCTGGTTCTCGTAGGAGAAGAACTCTCCGGGAACTGGAAGTAAGTGTTCTTATCCAGTGCTCACTCAGAACGATTTATCGGAAGCACGCAGGGAATCGTCAATCACTAAAAATGTTCACATAAAACTATTTCGGAAACGGACTGCTGCTCATTAAGTGTTTGGAAAAAAATCGCACAGTTCCTGGTTGTACAAATACGTGGCTGTATCGTCAAGTGAATACTATTTTCTTACAATGATGTAACCTTATGGGTTGGATAAAATCAATCTTATGTACTAAATCAGCGGAATAGGTGCAGTGATGACCAAACTTTTCCCTCAATGAGTGCGACAAGTACCTCTTTGTGTGATCAGGGAGACACAGAAATCCAACAGACAATTAGTTATTGTCACAAAAATGCATTACTCGCTGAGACGACACTTACCGTAGAAACTCTTTTTGGAAGTGGAAATTCGGCAGCTCGCCTTTCTCAATTAACTTGACAGACAACTGACGCAACGAATCGACCACGAATTCGGCCACATCTTCATTGGAGGACTGACCGGCTGCGGTGAAATGACCACCGATATGTTCCCACACACGAGACCATTGTAACCGGATACGACCCATGTTGTAATAGGAGATTTCCACAACCTTCTGCAGTGTGAAGGTCCTAGGTTGTGGTAGCGTCAGCTCTTCACGACTTACCTATGATACAGAGTACGAGGGGGCACAGTACGTTGATTGGAATGCGCGGAACAGAAACATAAGGCTGAACGCGAAAAAATCAGTTCGAAGTGCGTTTGCTATTCGATCTGCGAGCGAGAGATATGTACACCTAACACTTTCCTTAAGACCCATCCGCGAAGAATGTTTAACCTAGAATTCATAGTTCAAGCTGTTCGATGGCTGGGTTTTATCGCTTAAACATAGATTCGATCGAGTCGCGCGATCCATCGGATACGAACGCAATGTTCCAAACGAAAACATACCAGTTCAGGAGTTCATCACCTAATATCCCAACGATACTGAGCATTCTTCGACAAGTTGAGAAATATCGCAACCACTGAGGATGTCAACTCGGCTGGCAATGAAACGTTTGCTAGTCGATGATCAGGTTCCGTGGAACCGTCTTTGTGCGCTATCAGCCTAACTGCTGGGAGCAAAATGGCAGTCAAGCACTATTAAAACTTAACACTCTATTCACTTTCTACGTTCTGAGCGGAAATTCTACCTCTTTGTGTTACCCTAAAATTCGGGAAAACAAAAGGTTACTCCAGGTTGAGAATAAAAGAAAAATCCTCCTTCATGACCCAAGAATACGAAGGCAGACCAGGTGACACAGAACTATACATTGGACAGGTCCCCTCTTAGTCAGAGGAATCGATTGTCTCTTATGCTTATAGAGGGCCCACACAGTGACTGTGCCAATCATAGGAGCAAAAGCCTGATCCTAATAGCGGTAAGGCTGTTGGAACCCGTTATACTTCGCAGATCGTACAATATGAGCAAAACCGCGAAAAGAATACTGAGCTTCACGTTCGTCCTGAATGGATCGACCGAATCTTCACCCTCTGACAATTGCTACTGCATTGTCATGCTTACCCGAGACCCATGGCTATTGTGTTCTTCAACATTCGCGCTGCCTTTGGTTGGGGTCGAACTGCACTATGTAACTGTTTATTGAGAGACGGAGGACTTGAAAAGTATGTGTTGATTCTAAAGGAGTTGTGCCTTCACGCCTCAGGTCGGTTTAAGGTCATTGGCCAGCTCTAGTCACACTTTTGCTGTCTCCAGCGCAGTGCAACGGAGTTGCCCCATATGCCTATTCCCTTACAGCTTTGCCACAGAGGATGTTCTGCAGAATGCTTTGTCCAGACTAATCAACGGTGGAGTTGAACTCTTTTAAGGGAACATAGTTATTGACGTGGATTTGCTGATGACATCGCCTTGCTGCATGACAATACAAAGGCAGTTCAACATACTTGAAAACCCTCTGCAATAGATGTATTCAGATAAGGTATATGCATTGCACTATCCAAATGGAAATTGTGTGCACAGAGCCTGTACCTGCACCCCTATATAGATAGTTAAAAGATTTGAGTACCTCGGAAGCTTGATCGAAGCTGGTTGTGTTGGGGAAGACATTACAACAAGAGCAACGAAGGCTGAAGCTAGAGTTTTTGAAAACCTTAGATAGCTGTGGCACCGCAATGACATCCGACTGTCCCTTAAGGGAAGGTTATGGATCGTCACGGATTTTTTAATCCGGATTGACCTGGGCACTTCGCGCTGGGAATGCTGATCGACTACTGACCACTGGTAGTTCGCCTAAGGGAATTGGCTAATAACTCTGATTCCAAACCAACCGACAGGAGGCGTACGAACCAAACCCACACCTTTTCGGTTGTGGTAGTGATCCTCGGCTCGATTTAGAATTGAGGTGTATTGGGCACCTTGGACGTTTGACCCCGTCCGAAGGGCAAATGATCCGATGAACTAGACACCGGCTCCCAATGGACTCAGGTTTTGACATACCGCCCCGCTGCCTTGCGGGTCAGGCTTTGGCTAACCGAAGGTTCCGGTTGTGAATTCCTCAAGAAAATTCACCGGCCTTGGCCTGGGCAACCTGGCAGCTCACAAGCCAATCATGGAACGTTTTTTTCTTTTTTATAAATATTATTGTACCATGATTTGCCTGGCACACAGTTTGTCCTCAGTGAAGTGTGCAATATATTTTTATTAGATCACATATCTTCCAAGCAATGTTCGTATCTGGTTAGAACATTAGGTAACCAATGACGAGGTTGGTTGCTGATAGCCCCGATGGTTAGGGAAATTCTGAGCATGCTTGCCCATGGTCTACCTCCTTGAGCCGGGAGAAGTGACACAGCGGTTAGTACATGGCCTGGCGTCGAGTTCACTTCGGTAGCAGCTTTGATTGGTGTAATCCGCCTTCCAGATTGGGAGTCGAGCGACGAGGATTGTCGCTGGTTAGAGACGGTAAGAGATATGACATATAATAGAAAGCAGTGGTGCCAATGTTGTACGGTCTATCTGTTGAAATCCCTAACCTCATAAAAGACAAAAACACCAAATATTGTAGGGAGACTGATCACACACTATGACCGGAAACACAAACCCTGGGATTTGAAGTGGGATACGAGCAGTTAGTGAGATTAGAAAGTATTCTACCCCTTTACATATTAAAATATCTCAAAACACTTCTACAACTGTTTGGAGGACAAACGCAAGCTAAAACGTACTTGACAAAGAGCTTTGACGAAATCAACAATGGCCTCTCCATTTAAGCGAACCGAACCGGTGAATATTTTGTCAACCGCTACAACCACACTATGCGATCCAGTTTCACCCATCACTTCTTGTAAGATGGCAGCCTTTTTTGGATCCACTGAAGCTGCAGCGAGACTGCCAGGGGCCATAGGTTCAGACGAGATATTAGATGACTGGGTGGGTGGCATGTGTGAAACCGGACGTCTTGCGGACCCGCTGGTTAAGAAACTGCCGGGATTTGAATGTGCTGACGGATTTCCAGCTGAAAGTGGGTGAGTAAATGAGTTCAGAATTTATCACGAAATGTGAATAACGTATGTATATGCTTGAGATGCAAGGATGTAAAGCACCATCAGAATGATGTTAGAATGTCGTCAGAGTGACTCAATAACATTTCAATAGCCAATGATCTATCTGATAAGCCTAGCCATCTGCTTCCCAAGAATCATCCAGTGGACTGTTTTGTGTGAAAACATTCTGCACATACGGGACTACTGTGTGGAGAACAACCCCAATTATCAGTCTTCCCACATAAGTCTTGGAATGCAGTCCCTTGACCATTTCGGTGGTCATTTTTTGTGGACGTTCAGAATCTTACGACCGCGTTGCATCCATGGGTTCCAAACTTGAATGGCATACTCTATGTGGGGTCAAATGTGATGCAATAATGTGATTCACAAATTAGAATTACATCACTCAGTCAGGGGCGGGTTAAACCCGGGTTACGACGACATTTGGCCAATGACCTGCCTAATTTCATCGATGCTCTATCAGCGAGAAGCGCGATTATCGTTTATTTGTTCACACAGGCGCTTCCGCGCGACAGCGGTTATGGACCGCTTGGGTCTGACATCTTACTCCACACACCTGCTTACGAGTCAGTCGCAATTATCCTCCACCCGTTTGCACGTCAGTGCGACAGAGCCCATCGATAGACCGAATAGTCTTGGCTTTGGCGACTACTGTAACAACAATGACCACATTCGAGTGCCCACAGAATGACAGAAAAGAACCTTTGTAGCTTACAGAGATGTATTTTTAGCAACCACAAGTTGTCTTTCCTCTCAGCTTCGCTCTCCTTTTGAAATCAACAAACACGCCATTCAAATCAATTGCACACTCCAGTAATCGACCCGAAATTCGAGCATTAGTCGAGGCAAACAGCTTCAATTGATCCTGCAACTTTTATGCTTCTCTAATTGAGATAACCTCCGGCGCATTCACTGCTTCACATTCATTTTCTTTGCGATGCTTAGCTATATTTTGAAGCAAGTTCATCTAATGACTACCACAGAGAATTGAAACAAAAAAATTAAATAGCCCACTTCCTTATCGACAAATTCTGAACAGGCAATTTCGTTAAAAAGACGTTCATTCATAGGCACACAGTGAGTTAAGTCTTCAATCAGATCACACTTATCCTCTGGTGGCTACATCATCGGCTGGTTAAATGTGGGGTTGAACCCAGATTTCGTGAAAGCGTTCATAGGTATGTGAGGATGCAGACACCCAAGCTTTCTTGACTGGATGCATGCCCACGAGGATTTCCACTTCGACTTTCATGCTAGGTTACTCATCTTCGATCAAAGACAAGACACATTTCGGTCAATGTTTCTGAAACGAACATTTGAAGGACCAAATAACACCTTGATTTTTTGGTAGTAACACTAAAGAACAGTTTGGAGGCAGGCGTAATAATTCGACATTGGAGAATGCTGCACCTTTGTTATGACAGGCGGCGTTGTCTATGGATGCTAAAAAGAGCGTTATTGAGAAACCATCTTGCGGTTGACATCGTTCAACCAACTGTGAAATAACGCGGAGGTCGTCCATGCATCCTTTGAAGAATTATAACTGCAGGTAAGGCATTTTCAAACTACACCTCAGAGAAATCGGAGTTTGAAATTTTCCAATAACCAACAGTGTTAACGTTTCTCCAGTCAATCTCCCAAGAAGCAGTAACGTGACTCTTTCTTTGGATTTCTTGGATTAATAAACTGTTTCTCCTTTGAGATTTGATGTTCTTTCTGGGAGCTATCTGTAATACAAAGTTGTTTCAGCTGCATTGAAAATATCACAGTTAGCATATCCAGGGATCAACTGCGGTAACCCCGCTCGAAACTTCTTCACTGCATCACGTGGTACCTTCAAACTTTCCCCACAAACCTATCAAGTAATGCACTTGAGTAGTTGCCTGTCTCTTACTTTGCTGAGTTGAATACCACATCTGACTGACCAATAGCGAAAGCAACCTTTGGAAGCTTGAATTCACGATAACGCATTTTAGTACTAGTTGAATTGCCTTCTTACAAAGGATGCTCTCCATGCTTTTCCCTCAGTAAACCAAGCCAAGGTAGCCTATTTCACCGTCTGGAACTTTTCGTTTGTTTTCAGGTGGTATCGTTCCTGAGACGCTCCAACGTTCAAAATTCAAAGTTGGTAAGATATGCTTTTGCATCTCAGTCAAATAAATGCCCCAAGTCGAAGAGCTATTCCAATGTACATGAAAGTAGGCGAGCAATAATGCAAACTGTCAAAATGTCTGTAATAAAACAGTTCAAAAGGTTTGGCATCCACGACCCTGTCATACCCGCCCACGTATGTTGTGGCAATTATTACCTCATTAAGCAACCTCATGATGATCATCCAAGCCACATTGCGCAATCATCATTACGTGACAATGGCTAGCGCTGAAGAATCGACTGAATATGATACGCGTCCACATATACACCTGTTCGGTCCAAATACTCATGATAAAGCGTATGATTTTAGTTGATCTGTGCATTAGCGATTCAGGGATACGCTCTCCATGTTTGACTGACGGCAAGAAACGTATCAATGAGCTATATTATAACTGTAATATAAATGCAAAAAATTGAAATGAATTGAATAAATGGCAATTATAGTACGTGCACACAGACGCACACATGCTGACAGAATTTTATTGGCGATTTGAAGAAGAGCACTTCCCATGACCAGTACTAGTACTCATTTCTCCAAAGCAGTAATTTATACCCCAATCTCGTCCATTGTCCTATGATCAGTAAGGTTTATTGTAGCTCCCTAGATATGGTCGAATGATCTATAGAATTCTCCAAAAAGAAAGCATTGAGTGATCCGAGTTGGAATCGGCTCAGTT
>UZAN01045138.1:18165-29638 GCA_900618425.1 Echinostoma caproni
ATACTATGATTCGCCTACAAAATATGCATCCTTTGCTGACCGATTAGCCAAATCCGAAGTTGGAATCACAATCAAGTTACGAAATCTAACTACAGTAATGTTATATCGAAATCACCGGTCATCGAAGCATAATAAAATGTCTACGGAAGTAGAGGTTAGTATTTTGTACGAAATCAGCATGTACAAAATAATATGATTGGCTGAAGCAATATCGACCAATCGTGGCTCATTTTCTTCTGGACACGATTCCTATTTGAACAAGATGGATTGTGGTTGATCCAAACATGGGATTCTCATTGGTCGAGCCGAAGCTGTATAGTGGCAATTCTCGGCTGGCGGTATCATGACGCGTTGTATCCTTCCACTAACCGCTGTCAAAACTGCTTCAATGCAAATTAGCCACAGCTTATACATTGGTAAAGCAAAAATGGACATCTGCAACTTTGTCAAGTGATGAGGTTCCAAGGTAAGGAATCCCGAATAAACATTACCCTTAATCACACGCGATCCATGGATAAACCGGACTGCTAAAGAATTAGAGGATAACTGATATCCGAAAAAGTTCATCGAAAAAATCAAACGTCGAAATATAAACTCACTGCAGTCAACTACGCCGAAAACGATTGTTTGTCAACTGTTGTGATTCCATATCGTCGAATCATGTCCGAAGACATACAACGAATACTAAACCGTGTCAGCATGAGGGTTGCGCTCAAAAACACTAACACAATTTACTCAAAACTGGTTAGCCTCAAAGACCCGCATACAAAAGGGGATGTACTGTTCAACGATATAAACTGCAGTTATCTGCCGTATTTTATCAGTTGAGATGCAGCGAAATCTTCCTTGGCATAAATCCTACAACCTGGCCTTTTTGAGCACTCTCTTCAAATTCATCTCGGGAACTAAATGTTTCCACTTCTGACGTAGTATACAGAATACGTTAACTAGGTTGTCCTGTAACCTATATCGGCCAGATGTCCAGAAGCCTTGAGAAAAAACTGATTGAACACATGCGTCTAACGAAAAGATTCCAAATGATCCAGCAGTTTGCAATCGAGTGGGATACAATTCCGCAATCGCTGACCACGCAATGTACGAAGGACGTGCGGCTAATTCCAAAAACCGGCATATTCTAAAGCGTCACAGGGAACGTTTGGTAACCGAAGAGCTCGTGATCAACATTGAACCTACGGCAATCAATCGATCGGACGGGGCAGGTATCCCATAGTTAGGGCAACAACTGACACTTATACGTACACAATAGTTTCGTCCCCACCTCCTTCCCACCTTGAACGATCACTATCACACACACACACACGCATGTTCAATTCACATCAGTGTTCTACACGATTTCGTCACTCCGTCGGCTTATAATTGCTTGTAACGCGAGATTAACCGATTAAGCGACTTGAGAAAGGCCTTTCAAGAGGGTCGGAACTGTTGTGTACGGGTTTGTCTCTCCGTGGCTATCTTTGTCAATGAGTTTTAGGAAATTTGAAACTATTTTAATAATATAGATGGTGAAGTTTTGGATTAACCCCTTCGGCTTTTCAAAAGTTGTTCCTTTACAATTTTGTGCACGCATAGTGTTCCTGCCGCTCATATTTCAAATCGAGATGGAGATAGAAGACTTCATTCGGTGTCTCATTTCAAAACTTCGAGGTCAACAGCTGATCGACTATCATTAAGGATGGTAGGCACATGGAATCAACCGGTTGTCGACTTTGTGAGCTGGTTGGAATACGTTTGGCTTCTCATCAAGACATTGAGTGTTTTAATCTCGGCTGAGCTTAATGACAGATAGGTTCCACCAAGAGCATAACCCCTGTTTAGTCTTCGACTGCGTGCACCCTTCGATTGGTTACGCTACATTTGTGTGTACTCTCGCATTGGGATTTTATGCTGGACTTCCACTATGTTCCCGGACGGTAGTATCCCTGGGATTTTTTCTTACGATTAAAGGCTAACCGTCACTGTTCCGTTTCATTAAACTGACATGGTTCTAACCCAAGCTGGATTTTCTGGTTGGAACAAGAAGCAAAAGCATGCGGGTGTTATACTACACATATACACAGCTCCTGGGAAGATGACTGTCCCCTCATTGGTCAATTTCAACATTCGCTAACAGTTTAGGGAATTGGCTGACCTCACTGATGTACTAACCTATCGCGTGCACACAAAGACGTGCGTAATATGCATGCAGGGATCGTAGTTTAACCAAAACATATTGGCTTTGCTGTTAAACATACCTGATTTCGCAAGTTTTCGATAAGACAAAGAAAGAAGCAAAAAGTAGACCGGAGGCGGAGTATTAACTTATATTAACTGCAATGCGTGCGGTAAGTCCAAAACGTTGGTTACGCTCACCTGTTATGATATTGATTACCTCACTGTTTCATGTCGACCTAGGCTTTCCACTTTTCGGAGCACAATTATTGCCGATCTCTACATTACCCCTTTTTGCTCACAAATCGAAATCATCTCCTCTTAAGATGCCTGTATTCCTTTCGCTGCTCCCCCAGTTGATGGTAGTTCTTGGTTGGTATACCCCAATTTTCTTCAAACAAAAACAAAACAAACAAACGAGAAACAACGTATGAATTCGGAATCTTTCAGCCGACGGACTCTTTCTCATTAGGAAATCCCTTGCCAATATCTCCTTGAGGTTCTCCGTTCAACAATCTCTCTGTTCTGTTGAGCAATTTGCCGGAACGTCTCATGGGATTTTAATTTATGTTGTCCTATGGAAACAGCTTTGTTCACACTGGCAGGGTATGTTTTCCGCTGCTAAGAGCTCTTAGAAGACAAAAAGAACAAGCGTGCAAGTCGCTCCAAACAACTGTTATCAAACAGCTTACGCTGCAACTGAGGCAGAAATCAAAAGACTGAATGCTTCATTCGCAAAGCACGTTCTGGGAGTTGGAGATGGAAGATGGTTATGGCAGAAGAAACGGTCAACAAACAAAACTGTTGACATTATTTCTATATTCATTTATCCTTCAAATGATCTCCTGTCTCTATACCCCACAGATTGCCTATATACCTTAGAACCGGTTACCCATTAATAGGTTTATCGTTTTCCGAAAACTACAAAACTCACGAGTACATTTGGTCCCGATGGTCTATCTTCGTCTGTCTGGCACTGGTTTACATTTCAGAGCTGCTTTCATCCCTTATTAATAAATACATTTACACATGTTCAATCACGGATTCCTGTAGACCGTTCATCACTGTTTCCATTCCGAAATCTTCTTCATCTAGCATGCTATCTAAACGCTTTCGTCCCATTGTCATCACTCCCTCTGGACTCAAAATAGTGGAACGCACTATTTTCAACCGCTTGAAGCCTGTTATTGTTGTTCTCTATGTCCCCTTTTAGTTTGTCTATAAGCTCGATAGATGTGCTTTGGATGCTGTCTCTTCACTGAGACACTTGAGTTGTAAATCTTTGAATGCTTCCCAAAAATCTTCTCGTTCTATAGTTCTTGATTGCTCTCCCACTTTGATTTCGTTCCACAATCTCTTCCTCTCCGAAAGTTATAGTCATTCGGTTGTTCCACCATTCTAGTGTCATAGCTGAAAGACTATTTCTCAGGGAGAATTGCAAGAACGAAATCAAACTGTTATTAAATAATTCTGGAGTCCTCAAAGGTCCTATGCTTTTACCGTAATTATTTTCAACGTTCGTTAATGTCACCCTCTATCCAGCCAACCAAGACCTTTCGATATGTTGATGAAGTGGTCTTATGTCAAGCCATTTATAAACAATCTGTCAAAAAGTCATTTTCTGATAGTTTTGTACATTCATTCAATCAGTCATTCTACAATCAATCTGACCTCCTGTTGAATGCTTCTAAATGCTTCGAATGCTTTTTTAGTATTTCCCGATCCGAGTATCCCTTGGGACCCTCAATCATCAATTCCGCAACCATAACCAGAACACATGCAAACAAATACATAGGAGCTACCATAAACAGCAACCTGTGGTGGTCCTTCCATGTGCAAGTCTGTGTTGGAAGACCACGTCGATAATCCTTTCAGATATGCAAACTACGGAAAATTGGATTGAAGCATGCGACGGGATGGAATAAGGATTGCGCATGAAGTTGAAGTTTGAAGAATGGTGGTTTAAAATCAATAAATACTACTGTGCTAAATACCACGTGGTCGTTGTGATGGAAGTTTAAAGCACTGGTCGTTAATCTGCTGGAAATAGTGTATCACATTTTGGCGAAACCCCAAATGTCACGTTAAATCCTGGATGATGCTCCACTAAGATATCACGGTTCTTTTTTCTTTAAATCAATGATCATGAGATTATTGTGTAGAACATATCCAACTTTTACATCAAAATCGTGGGTCATCTGACGATGTCCACACAGTTGTGTGCAATGCCTAGTCTAGTAATAGCATCTAATAGCGTCACCAAACGCTAAGGTTCGTGACAGAAAAAAAAACAGTGAAACCTTGAGATCAAGCGGTGACGAACAAATCGAGATCCCCTGCATTTGTATTTGAGATGTAGAAAGGTAAAAACAAGCTTCCAGTTGAAAAGAAGCCAACGTTGCATTATTAACAAATGAGGACAAAAATGGAGACTGTAACAAACGTGAATTACCTAATAAATTATTCTTGCAATTCACTCTAGTAGACAATATCCGGATATTAAAGAGCATCTGTACACGAAAATACCAAATGGGATATGTCAGTAGCCGAAATAGGTGAACGAATTGCTTCATGTGAAATCAACGGATGTAATCAGAAAAAAAATGGCAAACAAACTCTAAGAAAGCATGGAATTATTTGTGAGGACTGATCACTGAACAGCTGTTCTGTCCTGTTTAGGAATCGTCTGCAGTGCGCACTTTTTGTGTCCCTGTCAGGACTCGAACCGTGAACTTTCGGATCGGGATTTCAAACCCCTACCCCTGAGCTACACGGTCATCGCCTTATGCGAATGGCTCAATCAATCTAAACTTTCCAACTTTGATTTCCATCGTATTTAAATACATTTACCTCGTGGGGAATTGACGATCTCCCAAGGAGTGAGACTCATACCCAAAACCATCAACAGTCCGTGGTGCCTGTGAACAAAACAAATGGGCTTATCCAAACATCACCCGTCACAAATATCGATTGTTAGAACCGGCAGCAGAATTTATGAAACATAGTTCATCGTTCGGAGACCACAAATCAGAAACTTAAAATTAATCTTCAGCAAAGTAGGTAAAGTTATAGTAAAATAGAAGATCAGCCTAGGAATAATATACCGCTGGACAAACTATCTTATCACTGATTGATCAGTACAAAAGTGGTGTAGTATCTGATTTGCAATTAGTCATTTTATCGTGCAAGCAACTGTATGGGTCTGCAGGGAACAATTAAGATTGGTGTCAAGGTTAAGAAGCAAATATATCAAATGATTGATTTTTCTCATTGTCCTCATCTTAATCCACTATAATGATCGTATTAGTAGTAGTAATAATGTGCACTGAACTTGGAACACGGACCACGTAATACGAATCAAGGTTCAGCTATCATGGACTGGATCACGGAAGCACTGGACCGCAACAGCACTAGCACGCAGTACCCCACGTTACTGAAGCGCGAGGAAAAGGCCACAGGAATGGTAGTTCGTAGTCCGTTTGTTGGAAGAAATGAAGACTATTAAGTAATATGCACAAAAGAAGATCATTGGCTATCCAGGCTTTCACGAATCGCATTCCAGTATTGCTTGCATCATTCTGCTTCTATCAGGATTGGCGGGCACGATCTGCCTATGGTTTGTAGTCAAAATCAGTGACACGTACGCGCGTCATTTACGTCACCTTTGAAATTTGATTGATCGCAGGTGTCCAAAAATTATAACGCGCCGCTCCAGGCTACGCATCATCTCGTAGGCCTGGATCACCACATCCACACTGTTGCAGGCAGGAATGGGAAGCGGTCCAGGGTAATACACATTCATGGCGTCCATCGAGATTCAAATTCGGACCAAAGAAATTGGGCCACTCCAGTTGTAATTGTAACTGTATTTGTTAGCTTTATATCTTTAAAATACAGGGTTGACCGGAAATAGAAATAAGATAGCATAAGGATACACAAAAGGGAGTAACATGGAGAGGAAACAGGTCAGTTACTAATATAAGTTGTAAAAAGGATACGGTGATAAGAAAGCACCTTGAAGTTCATTCGCAGTGAAATGATTGGCTGTTCTTCAACCAATAATGAAGCGAAGAACGACCTCCCCAAAATATTGCAACATGTTACTTTGAAAGGAAACGGGACATTCGTACCAAAGCTGCGGTGAAGTCAAGGAAACCTCAGTGCACATATTCGCCTTCGTCACTCAAAGACTTGCAAACAAAATAAACTAAGACAGAGCCAGCATGATATAAACAGCCATTTTAACTGCATGACAACTAACAAATGTGATCGGGGATGGAGAGCAATAGCTGAAAACTTTGTAGATCCCCTTGAGCCGTCAACCAGTAGCCGCAAGCAGTGAGAGCAAAGGCCCTGAAACTTCCCAGGTCGAGGGATTCGCTACGCCTTTAGGAATTAATGTGATCTTTCCCGGGGCACTAACCCTCATGGATGTCTCGTAGTCAAGGTTAAAGATTACTTATATATGCATAGATGTGTGATAACGATTGTTTGTCAGGTTCAGGAAGTGCGCTACCGGGACAAGCTGCAGATGACGCCTCGAAAGAATGTCAATGTCTATGCATTTCACTGGAATAAATGGGTTCCATTAAGCAAGGATTGTTGTAAAATGAACGTCAAATCCACGAAGTGTATCAAATGAATGCGAACGGCATGTGGCTGCCCAATGTGAATAAAACAAGTGTGAACTTTTATGCCATCAAACAGCTTTCATTTCATACCCGATACGTGTACCAACATGCGTTTCAAAGTATTTGTATATGAAAATCTAGATGTTTTCTTTCCCATTAGCCCGATACAGCTATTAAATATATATTATATATATAATATGTATATTTCCAGAGAGCATTTTGCAATGTATATTGTAAGGTTTTGATTCAAACGCCTCCTCCAATTAGGTTTCGCTAACAATATTTGCCCCAATTGAAGCGAGCGACCTCATCCGCCCAAACTACTCAATTATCCAGCGATTTGTCGAGCCATGAAATCTTGGAGAAGTGGGATACACGAATTGCAAAGTTCTCTCAGCTAGAGAACACGGGATAGGTTCGGAAGCTGTCCAAGCAGAATGCGAACATGGTTACTCAAAATTGTCAGTAAATACATCTTGTCGAGGCTAAATGCACAGCTTTTCTAAGTATATATGTTAACGTCAAGCACATATACCAGGTACTAATGACAAAATGAAGACGAGCAAATATCAAGCAATGCCACGAAAACCACGGTTCTATTGTGACATTACTCACAATTTTCAACGCATAATTTCTTCTGCCTTCGGATCCGTAGCAATTTAGACTACCGCAAGTGAGCTTGGAATAGGTTATTGTTAAACGGTTCCTTGTCAGGGATTTTACATTAATCAATCAGTAACGTTGAATCAGACGAGTTAATCAATCAATCCATAACATCAGTGGATCGGACAGACCATGCGATTTTGAACTGTCGGCCTCTGCCTGACATCTTTCTAAAGTCTATTTTAAATTATTGTAGGGAAATAAATGGTAAATCGGTTTTGCTGAACATCCATTGTGATGCGTTATGATCGTTTTCGTTATTTTGAGCAAGCTTTCCTTCGAATCATTATATGTTTCCTGGGCTTTACGCCAGTTTTCTTTGTTAGACGGCCAGCATGTCATCGAAATGTCGTTCAACTGTCCTGTTTTATCTCGGTTTCAATCGCAGGCTGCACCGGAGGAGTTACCGATTCCACTATATTGTAATGCGGCACTCCTGACCGAAATTCCTTCTCTGTTTCTTCTAGGGTCCGAGCGTATTTTAGATTTTGATGTCTTATTCGTATGATCAAGGGAAAATTAATTCCGACTAGGTTCCTATTCGTCACCAGAGGATCCACTGGTAGACCACAAATATACAACAAAATAATATAGAAAATACAGACCTCGGTTGAGCTGGGTCTGTTGTCATCGAATCGTCAACCGGAGGCTGTAGGTCCCCAAGGTTTCATAACTAACCAATTGATGGGAAGTTAATAATTTCTTCGAGGGTGAGTTTGCCTAACAGTGTTGAACGCTGCATAGCAACCAAGCAGACCGGTTTGCAGAAACGTGCTTTTTTCTCTGCGAGGGTTTACTGCCTGCCTATGATTAAAATCCCTGCTTTCGAAACACTTGCTTGAATCCTCGCGGACAGCGGATACAGAGCATGCTCAGTGGATTTGGTGTAGGGTGAACTGAGATTAATTGGAAAAGTATTTCTTTAGAAAGGTTCATGGCAAACAAGTTTATTAACGCGGAAGGGATATGGGTATACACATCGATAACCTTTGGAGACGTGAAATAAGAACAAACGTCTATTAATCACATTCTCAAGCAAAACTCTGCGCTACTAACACAGATAAACTGTTAAGGAAAAATGTAAACAGACAGGAAAATAAATTTAACATTAAGAACATTAAAACCGATTTCCGGTATCAACAGTAGTGTTTACTGTCCATGGATAATACTGTGTTGTGGCAGGCATTCGTTATCAGCAATTCTTATCATTCGATCAGAAAGAGATATATTTATTAGTTTTATTGTTTTTTTAAGCTTGAAAAAGTCCCTAACAGGTAACGCACATCGGTATTTTGGTTAGCAAAACGAGAAACTGGATCATGCTGATAGGCACAAACCGCGTTTTATCTCGTTAACAACACTGTGAGATAACGTTCAGTCTCTTGGTGAAATGGCAGAATCGGTTTAGTGTCATTCCGAAACTTTATTTAAAAAGAAAACTATTGTGTTGATGGCTTGCAGAGAGGAAATCTGATTCGATCAATGAGAAAGAGATATCGGTGGATGAATTGCAATCGTAAAAACGAGTATAAATCTAGGTCCAGTTTGCCTCATAGAGGACTCAAACAAATTGGGATACAACACAGCTGAAAAGAATTGGATGTATGCAATGACATTTATACCATACTTATGCCTATTCCGCGGTCCTGTGAGTAGTCTTCAAAACGATCCATCGATCGCAGTGCATGTGTTATATTCTGTTTCAATGAATATTTCTCTTATATGAATAATGGAGGATTTGATTAAATTTCATACGGGAATTCGTCGTGTATATAGCAAGTGAAGCGTGAACTGAAAATCTAGGAAGCACTGGACAGCTGTTTCGACCAAAGATGGGTTGTGCTATATCGTGTAAATGGAAAATGAAAAACGGTCTGATCCGCAGCCCGGTGTTGTAGTGGTAGCATGCTTGCGTTCTGCCGATGAAGTCCCGGGTTCGATCCCCCAATAGGTCAATGGATTGACACTGCTGATGAGACCCAAACTGGTCGAAACAGTTGCCCATCGCTTCCCAGATTTTCTCAGTGCCATTACGCTGGCAAGGTTCGTTATGATTGACCCTCACGTCTCTGGATTGAAGATGCAGACAAGTGTCTGTCCTGATAAGCCACCCAATGTGAGAACGACGTGCGATAAAATCCGTGACCCACCACGTTACTAGAGCTTTGGAATAGCTGGCTTTCTCCCAAGCCGATTAGGTTCATTTTCAGTTTAAACAATCGTTTACCATACACCTTAGTGAGGTGATTTTCACTGCTTACTTTTGGCTGCCTATTTACATGTGGAAGTAGAGGGAAGATTAGAAGGTTGAAAATAATATCAATGTGAAAATAGAGATTCCTGTGAATTAAGGTGACAAGGAGATTCAATAGATGCACGAATGTCACATTTCACAACACTAAATCATATCAGTGTTTCTAACCATCTGTTACGTTGAACCAGACAAAAACTATCCAATAAGATCACGGCGACATGTGAGCAAGTTTCCTGGTCAAGGTTTCTATACCCTCGTGTCAGGTATTGGTTTGAGCACCGTTCCTCTGGTTCATCCACTACCTGCCTCGGCAAATAACACCCAACAAGGCAATTTATTCGCTGCCTTAGTTAATACATACCTCAACCAGAGTAATCGGCGGAGGTCGACTATTTGTTTTGTGGGGCGACTGCGATTACCAGAAACTGCGCCTAGAGTCAGCAATGCTTGTCCGGTTTCCCTAGTGGACTCGCACAATTCGGTGTATATGCCAGTATCTGAGCACCAATAGTCTATTCGTATCCTTTTTTCGTAATGAATAAATATTCGCGCTGTATGTTAGCACCCGCCGAAATGCTATTCAGACAGCCGGATCTCACGAAGGCATCAGAGATACCTACGTTCCCTTGCCACACTTCTTTAAACTGTGAAATCACAACAGAACTGAAGTGTGTTGTGGAGAACAAGATTCATGTCGTATTGAAGAACACTTTTAACACATACAATTGTCCGATAGAGGCAAAATACACTGTGGAAGATCAAAACTGGTTTCTCTCTTCCAATCCTACATATTTTTCAAACCACTTCCACGGTTCATATGACCTATGGTCCCTTTAGGAACCTGTGTACTTCAAAATTTTCAGGGTCAGGAGAGCGCCCGACAAGGACTCAACAACAACTCAAGGAGTACTCGACATTTGATTTGACAAAACCTACTTGAACAGAACAACTACTGCCAATCCTCCTTCTGAAATAGAGGTCACAACGGAAACAATTTACCTTCAAAAGTAGAGAGTCCTTGATCCCGATCGGTTATTTCCAATATCTTTTCAGGATGAACGTTTGTTTCTGGTTTCGGAGTTTACAAAACTCCTGGGTTCCGTATGGGAAACGGAACAGGTCCCAGCTGACTAAGTTGAATAGATTGTATTATTGATTAACAAGAAAGGCTATACGTCCATCCGAGAAAATCAGCTAGGAATAAGCTTGTTTAATACCATCTCAAAACTCCTCGCTGGTATAATATTCGGTCGATTACTGGTGCGCGCGTGACAGCCAGGATGGATTTGGAACTTTCTTGGGTTGCATCGATCACATTTCCGCTCTGGGACAAACGCCGTAGAACCACATTTTTATTTTCCTTAATTTAAAAGCTGCCTTCAACTCAGTCGACCACTCTATACCCTGGAACGGTCTCTCCGTGAAGGGTTTATTGGAAAAGTCTATTTCCAATTTACGAACCTTTATACTAATTTTCGAATTGACCTTAATGATTACGACTCTTTTTCGTCCGATTTGATCACAGAAAGCGGTGTTCTTCAAAGCCGCCCATCTATTGGCTTCCATTTAATTTGAAACGGATATGATTCCGGAAACAGAGCAATCCTGGTGTGCGGATAGCAGCATCGATACTCGCCCAGGTGGTAGGCTATTTAATCAAGATGATGAAGACATTGTACGGACAAGCGAAGCTGCGTGTAGCTTGTTAGCTTTTCTGGATAGTTTTAGAGGTTGTGTAACTATGTGTGAGATTCAT
>UZAN01045139.1:9165-33644 GCA_900618425.1 Echinostoma caproni
TAACATTACTAGCAAAACCGTTACGGTCCGTCACTCAGGAACCAGACGTGTACCCGATCACTACTCAGTCAGGCCATCCACACAAAGAGGGAACTGTGATTCGATGTTTTGTAAGTGGATTAAGTACTACTACTACTTATGCTACTTATTATCAAATATTCTATAAAGACTATCAAGTCACGTTTGTTGCGGTTAGTAACTTCTGACCCACTTACAAAAGCATTAATCACAGCATTGATTCCTCGATGGACTGGCTCTATCCAAACGTCACTCGGTGACGCAAACAAGGTAATTGTGTGGAAAATATACTTTCTGGGTAAAATTATATGGATGAAATGGCAAAACATTACCGGATACGCGTGCTTGACGAGCAGCAAGGACCGTGAAACCGGTCGTGTACTTCCTGGGAAATTTTGTTCAATCATTCACACACACACACACAATCATTCACTGTACCTCATGGAAACAAAAGGCGATTTCCAGCTGATTTAGTTGATAAGTATGAATAAATCACGGAAACCAGTTTCCAAGTGACTGTATGGGACTATTTCTTGGAGAAAAGACAATGTTACCAACCTGCACTCGGAACGATTTATTTTTAACCATTTTCAAAGCTCACGAGTGTTTTTTTATCCACCCTTTTGTTACGGATGTATGAGCTAATTATTTTAATCCTGATCAAATTCCATTTTGGGCAATAAAGAGACAAAAATTACAAGCACCGAAACGCATCCGGAAATCGTTCTCGTTCGACCTGTTTCTTCGGTTTTATTTTTGGGGAGAGAAACGTTTGACGTAAGCAACTTTGTTTTTTACTCCAAAAGTAAAAAAGAACCAGTCCGTTTTTTTGCTCGGTCGAGCTCAAAATTTATTTATTCATTGTGTGTGTGTGTTATTTCTTCTCATCAGCCGCAACAGTTGCCCAGAACACAAATGTGACTATATTTGGAAATATCTCTTACTGGTTAACATTTATTCGTGACGCTTGTCGAGCAAATTTTCACATTACTTGAAAATTGTCCTATTCAGCTGAATAGATCTCGGAAGCACATAAATCAAAGAATGTTCATCATGGAATTTCCTTCTTGAAATCACTAGTTTCATACCGCGAATCGGATCGGCTTCGTATATGATCAGATGTTGACAAGTTACAGCTCATTCGTGCGTTGTATTGCGCGAGAAGCGAGAAAAAGTGGTTGGGATGAGACGAACATGCGAGTTGTTGCCGCGTTTGAGATAGCTCTGATAGGAATTGCTTTTGTGTCTACTACTACGGCCATTTCGTAACAACCAATTGCACTCCATATATCTGGGAAATTCTTCAGTTCCTGGATTTATTCTTCCCGTTTGAAATTGTGGCATAAACAGGTTATGCTTTGTTTTTCTCAAATGAAAGATTCAATCCATAGTTATCTGATCGACATATAGCCAGTCGCCGGGACATATCCCACGTAACCAGGGCAAGAATCTGCCTTTTGGTAAGTAACGAAATTTGTGCAGTGAGAAAATAATTGTCAGCATTTTGGCGGAATCAAGGCTTTCGTTGTTCGTCCGAATGAGATTGATGAAACCAACATGTCAAATTGTAATTTCATTGGCTAACCCCAAGTGACCGTGTGCAGTTATGTTTACACAAAAACCAATCCCGCATGTTTGTTTTCCTTGAGCTCTTGTCAAACAAAGCAGCATACTGGGGAATAAGCATTTTATAGGTACTTTCATACCGAAATTGATTGCGGATTTTAAAATTAGCAAATATTATTAATGGAGAAAACTGATGCAAGCCTTTCGCGAGATTACTTTCAAGAGAGATAAAGCATATTGCAATACTGTAAGATTTATATCCATGAGAGACGAGGGAACAATTGCTCGATCCGTTTATCAAAAGGAAACCTGGACAGATCAGTATTTACACTTCCAGAGCGTTTTGCCCTTGGAGTATAAACTTGGTCTTGTTCGGACTTTATTTGACAGAACAAGGCGAATCTGCACGGAAGACAGAATTGAACAAGAACTGCATAACCTTAGGGAGTTTTCAGGACAAAACGCTTTCCCCGAAGCGTGGTCGTTAAATAAGCATAACAAACAGGGAATTGCGAAAGAGCCGGTTGTGTCCGTTCCGAAAGTGAGTCATATTGTATCTAGAATCCAAGGCTGATAATGTAATCTGTCTGCTTACTATACGGCTGAGATCAGCAATTGTCCGAACCTACCAGGTTGCCCATCCTTAAATCGTCTACTGCACAACTAGAATACTCACACCCTCGGAAAATAAAACGTCTGTCTCTGTACGCCAAACTTGAATCTAATCTACCAATTCCAATGTGGGTGCGGAGTGACCTAGGTGGGCAGAACAGAGCGACAATTACGCAATTCACCGATGGACCATATTCCAATTTGGGTCCTAAATCAGCTGACTCAATCGAGATTAAGTCCACTGCATAGAAACGACAATCGAAACTACAAGACCCCGTTCTCAACCAATGCTCGGCATCGGCTGATGACGCAACACCAGATCGACCGAAACATGGCGTTCCGGATCGTCTACGAGTCACGAGTCGCAAAATAGCTAAGGTTTTCTGAATCGATTGCGATTCATCGATGGAAGCCCCCCTCCTGTGTCAATAAAAAGAACTTGATGCTAGTCTGTTCCTACCCTGGTGTCATGCTTCTTTACCCCGTCACTCTTTCAGGTTTTATGTTTTGTCGATTTTAATGCATTTTTCTTTGATTTCTTGCCATGCCCTATGTAAAAATTAAATTTTCTGCTGGGTGCGCCATATTGAGATGCAGCAAAATCGTCCTGGACATAAATCGTGCAGTATTGTAATATAATCTTTTCTTTTGAAATATTGTTACCCTCGACTTGGTGAGAGAAAAAAGGCAATGAAGTGATACACAAAATATCTACACCCGGAGAAAGCGATCCACTCGTGCGTTTCATTTCTAGTTGAATGGTATAAATTTATGGTATTTGTATTTGCATGTGTAATCATCAATAGCCATAGAAATGTGTTTTATATTTATTACACAAATCGGTGTCCCAGTTTTTCTCCTCATGAAAAAATTCTGAGCAGTGCCTCGTCGGAGATCGATTGGTGTACCGAAAGAGTGAATCCCCCCACGCGGAATGCAACAAAACGTTCGTGTTCTTGTGAGGTAGAGATTATTCCCTATCGCAAACTATCCTATCAACGAGACTGTGACCAGCTTGGAAATAATATACTCAACTAAAACTGTTCTATTCTAGGCTGCTGTATTCGCATAAAATATATTGAGCTGATTAATGAACAGAGTGAAATCTAGTTTCCTTTGTCAAAGTAGACCACATGACTGAGTATTTTTATATCAGTTCTGGACAAATTTAATGGATAACACTTGATCCAGGACTATTTCCATAATGATGTTAGCATACAACCAAAGCATATAGACCAGGATCTACACAGAAGTGTACATACGTTGACAGGGTTTTGGCGAATTGATTTTTAAAATTGGAATTAGCGAATGATTTCCTGAAATGACAAGCCACTGACAGTGAGTCGCTTTGAAATGTCAATGAGAATCACACATGTCTGAGCATTATCCAAAATGGCCGACCTGATCTACGTGTGCAAATGGAACATAGCTCTTATCGAAGGTCACCTGTCTACGGGGCAATCTGAAATTGTTGAGGTAATCCGAGTTCCTCATGCAATGTGTGACCAGGGAAAGGAATGATCGCCCGGGACCCGGAAATCACTCATTTTATTTCCCACACAAAACTGCTGTGATCCACCATTCAGGTCCTGTAACAAAGCTTTCGGTCTATCTGGTGCGATCGTGCATCCCAGTTTCCTCACAGTTGTGAGTGCTCTACCAATATGCAATAAAAAAGCTTTGATTTGCCTCGTAGTGCTTGCGGTATGCTCGTAACAGAAGTTTTAGTTTCAGTTTGAACAAATATTAACTATGCACTTTCGTGTACCGATTTTGTTTGCTGATTTGAATGAATAGTAGGGGAAAGACAGTAAAGTTGAAAAAAATTTGGAACATAAAATGAAGAGTTTCAGTGGACCAAACAGATTGGGATACACGAAGGCCATTGTTTACGGCACTCAGTGTATCTAACCATCGGTTACGGTCATCACGTAGTCCTCAGCCGCGGAACCTAACGGGACCTAAGTGACCCAATCCCCTAATCAGAGTTTTCATATCCTCATGCCAGGTCTTCGTTTGACCACCCTTGACCTTTTTCCCATCGCTACCTGTTTCCGCAAACGTCGCTCGCCACAACAACCTATTTGGTGATATGCGGGTCACATGTCCCAACCAACGCAGTCTATGGAAGTCGACTACTTGCACCAGTGGACAACCGCGAGTATCTAAAACTCTGCGTCTAACCTCAGTATTACACGTCCAGCTACCCCACCAGATTTGTGCAATGCTGCGTGGACAGTGGTGTTCAAACATTAACAGTCTACCTAACCGTGAATAGGAAGTTTCACATGTTTTATGGTCTTCACTTTAACTGTACCGGAGGATTGATTTGATCTCAACTCTGGTGTCTCCTCATTTACGGATAAATCTTTCGCCTTTTACTGAGGATTTCCGTGGGGATCCATAGCACAATGTGTCTGAACTTATTTTTTACAACCCCGTCCGTCGGATGGCCCTAGTGGCCCGGTGATAAAATTACCAACCCGACCCGAGGATGTGTGATCTAATCCCATCACCATTGACGCCACTGTGTGTGTGTTGAATGGTAGCCTGTTGATTGGCCGGTTCCCTCATTCCGGAAAATTCAATAGAAAAGGGAAGTAAAAATAAACGAAAAGAAAGAAACTGTAATAGTTATCTGCGTGTATAGTTGGAGATCATCATCTTGAGTTGAATCCCTTTTTTCGACTCGGCATTGGAAGTTGTGTTCTGGCAAATGTTGTGATGACACAAATCTATGCGCATTTTAGATTTGAATATGGACTCCTGTGGTGAGCTAGTGTGTTCATCCCAACCAGCAAGATGATGCATACCCTGGAGCAGCACGTTACTGTTTTAGGACAACTGTGATCAATCAAGCTTCAGGGGTGACATCAGCAAAGCGCGTGCGTGTCACAAATTCTGCATTACATATCATATGTCAATTGTACCAGCCAATCAGAAACTGTGTGGTCCAAACAGAAGCAGAACAACGGCAGAAATACTGGAACGCGATTAGCAGAGGCCCAGAAGATTAATTAGTTTGTTCCGTACATCTTTGATTCTACCAATTTCTTTCAATAAACGAACTACAACTCTTTTGGTCTTTTCCTCGATTCTCAATTACATGGGATATTGCGTGCAAGGACCAGTGTGATCCAGTGCCTACGTGGCATCCGTGACTGTTAGTCAGTGACTCGTATTTCGTGATTCGTAATCCGCATTCATTGTATACTACTACTACTACTACTACTATTACTACTATTACTACTACTACCACTACTATTACAACCACTAGAACTCCCCACGTATTGCGATTGACCATTTGACACTGATTATCACCGTAGAACCAACTTAGTGTATCATTCAGAATCATGTCTTATTTACGTGTGTGATAACTCGGATCTACTTATGCTTAACCGTATGCTAGGGCCGGATTTAACCAACTTAGTTCGTAAGCCGGTCGTAAGCAGTTCGCTTTGATCGGAGCCAAACTTCTTTTTCTCTATTCTGCACCAATTTTTTTCAATCACAAGTTCTCGTACCCAGTTCAACATTACCTTCACTGAGAAATTCCCCCAACGAATGCATGTTTTGTACACTGATTTGTTCGGCTGCGACAAATGTGGATACGACAACCCCTGTAACCAAAAGAAACAAAACCACGTAGCCACATCATTATTTTGCGTGTGGACTACTTTTCCCCTTTTCTGATAGAAGGTGGTGCAAAGAGGGCCCCGGCTAGCGAACGAATCAAGAACGGGACCCATCCAACCAGACGCTCAGACGTAGCGGCTGGAAGTACTGCGCGAGACAATGTTGACTACCACCCGAAAAGTACGATTCGACAATTACAGCCCGACAGACGATCCGCAGCTAACCAGAAAGATATACATCGAATGCCACTACGTCGGAGCTGTCGAACGTATCTCGCGCTACGATCGGGGAAACCAGCCACAACGGAGAGCGGAAAAAGGCAACGTACGTGCCAAGTGTGGACTAAAACCAGCAGGGGTTGACTAACAGAAAGAGGAATGTATCATCCTGTCGCGCGGTTAAGAATTGAATGTATATAATTGAACGCGTACACCAGTTGCTTTTGAATTGGATCAATAAACGTTTTCCCAGCCAGCTCACCTTCTCGCTACACTATCTGTCACGGGTAGTGAGCATTTATCGATCTTGTACTACTGTCTATGTTTTGAGGAATTTAGTTTTAGACAAAACCCGTCTGGTGAAAGGAATGCATTATCCCTGCGTGGCTAAAAACCGGAACGATTAAGTCACTCATAATTGCAGTGGTTTCACACCTAGTTGAATGTGTCTCAGGCTTTCTGATCCCTGGATAAAGTTATTGGGCGATTACCTTGGCAGGTTTGCTGCCGGATGCTGGCTACACCAGAAGCGTCTGCAAAACCCATTCTGTGTGCCCAAAAACAATTTGTGCAAGCGCTGGGGCTTCCCTGACCCACGTCACACACACACACACACACACACACATACACCGTATCACGAGTAACCTCGATGATCGGATCAGTGGACAAACAAATGTTTGATCTTGGTGAACCCGATTTCCGGTCTCACGATGAAATCGTTTCTGGTCATCTGTGATTTTATTTTGTTTTATTTTCCCCCAGACAATTTTATTCCCAAGTAGTGATACCTAGTGAGATGTATTGGGATGAATAGGAATGTCTGAAAACGAACTTGGTGTAATCGAAAGTTGATCAGCGAATTTGTGACATTCGAAAACTTAAAGTTCTTTGGTTTCAGGTCTACTCAGTGCTCAAAAATCTGGAAGACGACCTTAACCGATTGATAATTAACAAAGCTATCTGTTGTTTTTGATAGTAAAAGCTTTGCATATCGAAGTTGGACTTCATGGGCAGAACGCAAGCGTGCTACCCACTACGCCACCGAGCAGCTGATCAGACCGTTTTTCATTTTCCATTTACACGATATAGCACAACCCCACTGTGCAAGCTTGTTGCGGGTTACTGACCCTGCGCATCTCAGCACGCGCCTCCAGGGTTATGACTCGGTTGATCAGCTGCTCGGTGGCGTAGTGGGTAGAACGCTTGGGTTCTGCCCATGAAGTCCCGGGTTCGATCCCCAGTGGGGTCGATGGATTCGCACTGCTGATGAGACCCAAACAGGTCGAAACAGCTGTCCAGTGCTTCCTAGCTTTTCAATTCACGTTTCGTTTGCCATATACACGACGAATAACCTTTGAAACCAACTCAAATCCTCCATCACTCACTTGATATCGAAGTTGATCAAGTATTTAACTTGTAATTCTTATTCGGTTCGCGCTGTTGAAACTGTTGCCAGTTTGAATACAGACGTAGTTTTGCTTCAACAAAACAACAACAACAAGGTCGGTCAGTCCCCAAGTACGAAAATTCGATGAACCGAAATTTGAATTCACAAAATCGATTGGGGAAAAAAGGTTTGAGATTCAAATCAGACAACACAAACCAGGTGTCATTTTGTTCGTCAGTTTGTCCCTCAAAAAGATTTCTGAGTTCTTAGACGCTGAATTTCTTCACAACAAAATTCGTAGAAAGGTGGATAATTGGCTTCAGCCAAAGCTGAAAAGTTCGTTTACTTTATCCCACTAGTTGCCGTCTTCACGGACACCCTAGACATTCTAATCTGAAGTGAACATGGACATTAAGAAACAGGTGCTACCCGCACTAAAAGGAACACGATTGTGATAGCAATCCGAAAAAAAAGAGGACACCGAGATTCGAATCGAGGAGAGTGAGGAGAGAGTAGCACAATGTTTGTCACTGTTGATAGACTGGTAGACTGCGGAGAAGAATGAGATGAGTCAAGTGAGTCAGGTGGTATAATTAGGAAACACGTCAATTGGATGGAAAGTTAGGGGAGACGGAACAGTGATTGAACAAAACCCAATACGATAGGGCAGGGAGGAAATGTAGGTCCCATCACGAAAGAACCCAATACAGGTGGGCGAACAGAAGCGGAGGGCAGCCAGATCACAAGCAGACACTGCTTCGTAATCGAACAAATTACTTACCGAACAGTCCGATCAATGGATGTCCACCCCAATAATAATAATATTAATAAAAATAATAATAATCGTTTGCCTCCTTCGGTGTGAGCAACGATAACAGGTTTAATTTGATTAATTGATCAAAAATCATCTGGAGGTATACACACACGTGTGAAAGTTGAGCCACCGCGGTGAGATTCGAGCAGGCAATAGGTCGATTCATGAGCTAGTACCGCTAGACAGCCATCTATTTCCCTTTGTGCACACAACAAATTTGAATCAACCACAGGGGACTTTGCAGTTCAGTCCTTCGTTGTAGTGACGCTATCCAGGAATGGTCACCTCCGAGGACATCCGTTCAAACTTCTGCTCCAAAAGATCCGGCTCGACTGGAGGCGTCATTATTTCAGCCTCAGAGTTTGTAACGCCTGGAACTCCCTTCCAATTCAAGTTGTTGGTGCATCAACCATCATCGATTCATTCAAGTCACGAGTGGGTGAAGCATTGAACCACATAACTTTTCAGTACCCGTGAGTGAATGTTAGATTTTGCTGTTCATTTGTACTACCAACCGAGCCCAGTGTGTGTACAGACCCTATGGGATTCGGTATAAGCATCAGCTTTGTAATTTACTCATTAAAATAAATTTGAATTTTGACGATAATGACAATCACGCTACTGTTCTCACTTAAACATTCAGTGCGTAGGTTTTGTGCGAGAGAACCAAGGCCTAAGTAGGAGTCAATCGTTTATACCACTACAATGGTCACGGAACTCACTGATCAAGTGACATTCTTCGTCATCTGATGAAACATTTTATTTCGACCTGGATCGCACCTGACTGAGTTTCTGGGTTATCACTTAATTTCTTCAATCTATTCAGGAAAGAAGCATTTTCAGATACCTCATGTTTCCTGCGATATGTGGTTGCACTCCTCGCCTCATTCATCATCAAACACAAATCAAATCCTCCATTTCTTCCATGAGTCTGTGATTTTATTTTATTTCATTTTCTCAAGACAATTTTATTCCCAAATGGTGATATATATATATATATTGTGATGTTTTGGCATGAATTTGAATCTCTAAAAACGCGCGTGTTTGTCACTCTGATGTTCTGTTTTAAATACCCAATCCGTTTCGGGATACTAATCACTTACCATATCATAACCCGTTAAGAATCGTTCAAAACAAACATGCAAGCCAATACGTCATTGATTCGGTTACTGTGGTTCCTGAATCACAGTTCAAGTGGATCATGCTATGCATCAAATAGTATATGTATATACATATATTATGTAGACAATGTTTATGATTTCGACTTCCTCTCGCACGATTCCACCCCTCTCACATGCATAAATACACACACACACACACACACACACACACACACACAAGCACGTCAATCAAACAATTGCTTTGATAATAGTCCCTTTCTCTATTCATTTGGGGTTCCAAGTCCCATGAACTGAACTGTCGGACCGAGTGCTTTCTAAACACATTGTTATTCCTGTGACTGTGAGCATTTTTCAAATCAAAGCCTGCAATGAGGTCGACCTGTATGTTATTTCAGATCAGCTCATCATCTCTATATTGCCTTGTTTACTTGGACTATTCAAAACTAAGAAAAAGGGTTCAGATTAATTTTGAGCTTTATCTATTCATCCAAAGAAATGTGATCACACAACTTGGAAATACCGAGTTGCAAGCCAAAATCACTGATCTGACAGTGTCTGACAGTGTACAATAAAAGTACCACACAAAACACCACATTTGCCTTGAAAATGAATCTGGCTCGGTATGGAATGACAGCGGCGCACACCACAGTGCACCCAGTTCAATCGTGTCGTAATGTTCGCAAAATGCTTCCATCACTATTAAGAAACAAGTGAGTTGGGTCATGTGGTCTTCCAGTCACATCACGGTTCTTTTGTCTAGACTGTCCTGTTACGTATGTGGGCCAAACGTCCAGAAGCCTAGACAAACGAATGAATGAACACATGTGTCTAACGAAAAAGATTCCAATGGATGCAACAGGTTGGAATCGAGTGGAACACAATTCCGCAATCGCTAGTCACGCAATGTGCGAACGACATGCAGTTGATTTCAAAAACCCGCGCATTCTGAAACGTGGGTTCAGAAGTCACACTGAACGTTTGGCAGTCGAAGCGCTCCTGATTAACGCTGTACCTAGGGCAATCAATCGATCCGATGGGGCTGTCATTCCACAGTTATGGCAACAATTAACACTTGTGCATACAAAATAGTCTCGCCCCCACCCCACAGGCCAAGTGACCAATTTCACTCGCCCCAACCACCTGTTGGACGATCACAAACACACACACATGCACATACACATACACGCATGCTCAAATCACATCCGAGTTCTATACGATGTTATCACCCCATCGCCTTATAATTGCTTGTAACGTGAGATTAACCGATTGAACGACTTGAAAACGGCCTTCAAAGAGGGTCGCAACGTTGTCACCAACGCCTTTGTGTTTTCGTTCACATTCGTCGTGGCTAAGACAAGCTAATTTCCTCAATAATCATGAGCACGACGCCCATAGTTTTCCAGTGAGATCCGTTCCATCCATGGATCTCGTGTTATGAGTTCGAAAATATTGCTGAAATATGGGAGGTATCCTAATAATGCAAACACGTGGAACAGAATGACTGTATTTTTCCCTGTGCTGTTTGATACAAAAAGAGCAATCCGGGAATTTTTCGGGGGGTGGGGGTTGCATTGCGGCCGTTGTGTGCATGAGATTGCAAACTGTCAGGACGGAAATGATTACGATTGCGCAACTCAGAGTACACACCAATATTTCTATTTCCACTAATTGATAATGGAGAAGACAGAAGACGGATTTGGAACAGTTTTGACAATTTTCGTTCAACCCGGAACCCACAAAGCCATCCTCGGGATGTTCGTAGCTCCAAAATTTGAAAAATAATCCCCCGCCCCCGCCCCACTACATCCTAGCAGATTCGGATGAAACGCGATCCGGTTGACAAATGAGATTAACTCCGATCTATCACCAAATNACCAAATTGGTCTTTGTCTCCCACATGCAGATAGTCCAGTACCGGTGTATCATGATCCAAAAAATGTCTAGCAAGTGCCTTATCGGAATTATCAAAATCAGACATCGACCCATAAACTATTCATCAATGGATATATGTGATAATATGCTCAAAATAACTTACTTTAAGGTGTTTTTTGTGTGTCTAACTTTGTCACGTTCTTTCTCGAGTTATATTTGTATATGCGAATAATTTTTTTGAACTTGGAAGCAAATTAACTCGTGTTTCCATTCTTCCAGTTTCTTTTCTGATGGTATTTTTTATTCAAGTTAGGGAAAATTCAATAGAGGACAGATGAATAGATCCGACTGGACAAAAGGGATTATGGTACGTGTTGTATGATGTTGCCGGTCACCGGACCACGGTGAATCACGATCCGAGAGAGAACTGATCACACTCCGTGGTAATGATCAATTTTCGCGGAAAAGCAAGATAATGGGAGTCCAGGTTGTTGTGATTTGTTATCTAGCGATGCACAGTAGACATGGACATTCTAGGTTTGGGGGATTTGAAGTTGACATCCGTGAAAATATTGCCAATGTGCTGATCCACATTTGCTGTGTTCGGCTTTTGTGGATAGCAAATAATCGTGTCCCATAACCAGGTGCCAACCCGGAAAACGATTGTCATGTTCTCCAAACTTCACAACGTGCTTCTAAAATCCGAGACACGTCCCAAGGTTACGTCAGCTCGATTCAACCTCAGTCGATAACAAAATGTGAGATATCGATCAATGTGAATAGCGGTATGAATGTATTCATGGATGGGCAATTTTCGGAAGTTGAAAACAAAAGTGAAATACAGGAGACAGGTAAAGGAAAACAAATCGAAATTTAGCCAAGAGCCGTACACGACATGCAGGATGCTACATGGAGTGACTGGTTCAGTGGAAGTGAAAAAACTGGATGACAACACTTGCGTTTTGTTTAAGTGAATTACCACATTGGTCTATGTAATGTAAATGAATGGATGGCAGTTGACAGCTGCAGCACTGTCCATGAGACTATCATTGAATCAAGTAGCATGATTATTTTAGGCTGATAGAATTTTATCTTTTTGTTTAAAAAAAATGACACGTTTCACATTGTTTCTATTCTACGGTTTTTGAGGAGCAAGCTTGGATTAGCCCATTCATTTGTTTAGAGGCACCGAGCACTCTTGATGATCTTCGGTGTGGCTTTCACTCCTAGTGAGATCGTTAATTCCCCTATATTTGAATGCATTTACATGTTATAATCGACACAAAAAGCACTGGAAAGCTGTTTCGTCCCGTTCGGGGACTCGTTAGCAGTGCGTACTTTTTGTGTCCCTGTCAGGACTCGAACCACGAACGTTCGGGTTGGGATTTCAAACCCTTAGCCCTGAGCAACACGGTCAACGGTTATCACCTTGTGCGGATGGCTCAATCGATTTAAAGTACCTTATTTGGATTGGTCTTGGTTTTGTTTATTTTTCGGCTATTCGCAGTGTTGGGTGATTTCGATGAGCGGAAAACACAACAAGCTAGTAACAATTCAAAAATGTCCAATCGTTTTGAATGTGTTTGCGGAGATCCTGATTGAAACCCTATCCACACAGTTCAATGTTGGTGACCCAAACAAGTTTGCATACACACATCCCCGTGGTACCCTCGATGCCTTTGGCTACCTGTCCCACTTTGTTTTATCCAATTTGGATAAGAAAAGCAAGGCTGTACACGTATGTTTGTCCTGACTACAGTGATGATTTCAGCACAATTGATTGATACATAATGCTAGATACCCTATATTCGGGCGGAGTTCAACCTTCTACCATTTAACCCATCATTTCAAACCATTCTGCAAGAAAACATGTCAGAAATAGTTGAGTAGTCTCTGTTGTGGCCTGCAGTCGAGTGATGTGCCCATCACGTGATTGACCGTTGCGGCCCGCCACCACACGCCACGCACGTACCCACCTCATGCGGACTTGCTCTGTAACAAGGTCGATCGGCCTCAGCGAATTAGAGGTCAGTATTGAAAGTATGCTGAATTATCAAATGCCTATCAAATAGGGACCTCAAACTCCTTTCCCGATCCCTCAAGTTTCTGTCAGTTTGTAGTCTCATACCACGGGAACATCTGGCACCGGGAGGCAGTGACACCACCACAAGTCCTGTAAAACATTCTCCAATAAGATTTTATCTAATATTTCCCACTCACCCACCCACCTTTATTCTGTTCTTAGTCACTGCCTTTCTCACTCATCCACTCGTTCCACTCACAAGCGATTCCTTGACTTGACTTGACTTGGCTTGAGTAAGTTCAAGTTATACCGACTGCACTGAGCGCGATGAATCATATTAGAACTGTGTCTACAACATAGTGTGAGAATACGTGAACAATAGACGACAGTGCCCACACATCTTCAATTCTCATTCACGTCGCTCCACGAGTAGTAATTTGTGTCCGGTTCGATACAATTAGCGATACTTTGACTTGACTTCAGTTGAGGTTATTTGGACCAAATGCACATTGGATTCAAGCAAAGAACACACACAAAAAAAATCTTCTTTTGAATGGTAAATGCAGCCAGATTTTAAAGCCCTGCTAACACTTTGTTTATTCTAAAGTTTGGCTAATTGTCTATCCCTGATAAATCAAACAGTGTTGGGTCGTTTTTGGTTCGTCATTCCCTCGTGTACACTTTCTGAGAGCTAACAGAAAACGGAATTTGGCATTGTCATCGAGAAAAGAACACGCCGTCGTGATGCGCCTAATTATTCGCGTGCATAACAAGTGTGTCTAATTGTATAAAAATGATGATGTGAGACAAGACTGGGCAATATGAGTCGCTCGACGCGGTCGTTAGACGTTCGGTTGGCGCTTGTAACCGACCACACATTGCGGTCTACCGGGCAAAGCGCGTAACAACGTTTCCACAAAAACAACCACCAAGAAGGAGAGGATCCCGGTTGAGAGAAAGCGAGAGAGATAGAGAGAAGACGCTGTGGTTAGCTAAGCAGGCAGTTTTGTTTTTGGATCAGACAAAATTGTTCCCCAGTTGTGAGACATCCAGAAGTGTGTGTGTGTGTGTGTGTGTATGTGTGCGATTATTAGGAAGACGGGGGAACCGGTTTTAGATGATAATTATAAATCGGCCAAACCAAAAATCTGCTACACAGTTGTGCTTTGTTGAATCACACGCAAAATGTTAAATTTCCGTCTCCCTCATCAGGGTTTGTCACTATTTGGTACTTCAATTTGAAAAATCTCGTTAGTTTGCAGTTTGTGAGATGGGTGTACACTTTTGTAGACTGAATCAACTAGGAAAGACCTCGTATAGTTGATTCAGTTGGTGCAGTGAATCCGTCAACGGTTAGTAGA
Source organism: Echinostoma caproni (assembly GCA_900618425.1). Lineage (NCBI taxonomy): Eukaryota > Metazoa > Platyhelminthes > Trematoda > Plagiorchiida > Echinostomatidae > Echinostoma > Echinostoma caproni. Next base: position 23,794 of record UZAN01045139.1, read on the forward strand.
ATTGATTACCTTTTACTCAGTATTCCAGTACTATCAATACGATGCTCTGCACTGTTAAATACGGTGCACTATTTCTAGCTGTAAACAGTTTCATTGTCACACTGGGACTGGGAGAAGACCGGAACGGTGCTTGGTAGTTTTCTTTGCGCGCGATTGGAATAATACATGTACAATGTATATGTGCATACGGTTTAAATCACTATTTGACCCTATTTCGAGTCCTGAAATACACCTCTACTCCTGATATTGTTCGGTAAACGAAACGAGCACATGGATTCGATTCAGGTCACTTTGCGGGATCTCGTCCGCAACCTCACCCCCCCCCACCCCACGTAGAGTTGGACCTGGGCGATAAACATTTAGGACCGACTCGTCACGGCGCTTCATGGTGCACACACACACACAACTATAACGACCTAGTTAACCGATCTGATAACAAGTCTAAATATTCTATACATGGTGCAGTGCTCATGCTCAAGCATTGTTATCAACTTTTTTGCTCTCTATTCGGACACGACTTGTTCATTTGGGTTTGCCCCGGGAATAGGCGTGACCATGGCCAGGGGCGGCATATCGAATAAGATTAGACCCCGGAACCATCTGCCGCAAAAAATCATTCCCGTCAGCCAGTTTTTGGCGAAAACAGATCACGATAGTAGTAAGCAGCGAATAAAATCAATGCCAGATAGTCAGCGGACCACGAAGAAACAAAACGAATCGGAAACAGTGACATTCATCATGGCATTGAACAGCCGACTATAGGAACATCTGATTTACAGTCTGTGTGTGTGGGAGGGGGGGTTGGGTTGGGTGGGGACTCCGGGCAAGATAATTGTTATTGTTGTGAAGCCATATCGAAGACAATTTGATCGTCATAAAGTCACTTGTGTTCTGTTGAGTTGTCTGTTATTTGACGAGTGAAAACGTAACAACATTGTCATTAGTTAAAAAGACTACACACTAAATGGGACAGTTTACACGCTAAGGATGAGAGAGGGTTTATTCCTAACAAACTCCAGATGTGAATTGTTTCGCAGGATTAGAATGAATTTCATTTATGAACTACTTTATCACTGTTTGTGGAATACCTATGACCATATAAGGAATAGGATAGTTCACATATAGCAGATCTCTCTATGTGATGATGGTGTGGTGACATACCCCTGCACAGCCGGTGAACTAGCTAAGTTGGAGCGTGTACAACGTGCTGCCACTAGACTTGTTGTTGGACTACGCGGGACCAGCTATGAAGGTCGTATACAGGCTACTGGTCTGTTCCCAATTGCATATCGACGCCTCAGGGGAGATCTCATTTTACTGAAGAAGATCCTGAGAGGTGATATGGGCCCGGAGCTGCAACAGTACTTCCCTTTACGGACAGAGCACCGCACGCGGGGGCACTCTCGCACGTTGCGGAAACTTTAGTCTGTTGGTCTTCCGTTAGTCTACCGACTCTCGCGTAGGTCAACAACACTCTGGAAGTTCCTTCCAGCGATTGTGGTGGAAGAGAAGACAGACGCTTCTTTCAAACGGCATCTGGATGAGCACCTGAAGGGGCTATGGAGGGACAAACACTTGCGATCGAACCTTCAACTCAGTGGGGATGGGGCTTACACGGGCACCCTGCCCTCTGTCCTCAATCCTGAAGACTGAAAATGGAATGTAACAGAGCGCGTGCGGGTGAATTAGCTCGCCAGATATTACGTTTTCATGCGCAATAGGTGCTGTAAAGTACTGAAAGTGTGCGGTTCGAAAATTTGACATCAAACGCTGTGTACAGATCCAAAAGTTTCAGGTTACAGTCATTCATTATGCGATCGTGTTTGTTCCTAAACGGGGAACTCCAACAATTGATCCCAAGCAGTTGACTAGAACAACCCGAGTATTCGAACATTTTTTTCAGCGTTATAGACGATCCGGATCATCTTGCTCGTGTGGTACAATTTTCCTTTCGCAAAACCTATTTGGTTCGGTTGTTCGATTAAAGACCCGTCAGTTGTCTCATGCAAAAACAATTCAATTTCAAAGGCGAAATTCGTTGTGTATAGAGCAAATGAAGCGTGAATTTAAAAGCTAGGAAGCACTAGACAGCTGTTTCGACTTGGTTGGGTCTCATCAGTGCAGTGTGCGAATCCCTCTACCCAACTGAGTATCGAACTCGAGACCTCATGGGTAGAATGCAAGCATGCTACTCACTCGGCCACGCCAGAGCAGCTGATCAGACCGTTTTTCATTTTCCGTTTACACGATTTAACACATCCCATATTTGCGAGCTTGTTGCAGTCCACAGATCTCGTTCATCTCAGCACTAGCCTCCAGGGTTATGACTCGGTTGAAAACATTCACAACTTGACTACTTGTTTCACCCGGTGGCCGAGTGAGTAGTACGCATGCGTCCTGTTTGTGAGGTCTCGGGTTCGATTCCCGATTTGGTCGATGGATTCGCACTGCTGATCAGACCCAACCAGGTGGAAACAGCTGTCCAGTGCTCCCTAGCTTTTAAATTCACGCTTCATTTGCTATATACACGGCGAATCTAACTTTCGAAATTGAATCAAATCCTCCACTACTCACAAGAAAAACGATTCAGTAAACCTCATCTGAACTATGGACCGAAAATGTGTTCCTCCACCCGGGGTTACCGTACTGCCCTTTCCTTCTACTGAACTGAGGGTTGCTGTGTTGGCAAGCTCATGGAGTACGGTTTCGTCCATGTCTTTCAGTTTCCGTGTATGTTCGGACAATTACATATTTCGGGCGTTTTCTCTAGCTATCCAATTTAGCCGGGCCATGTTGTACACTAACTACGAGAAGAGACGCATCTATGGTATTCCGGAATAGAAATCGTAATGTTTTATTGGATCCTCCCTCTCTCAAAGCTACAAAGAGAAATGCGAAGTTTCAATAGGAATTTCCACAGTTTTCATATACCCATTGTTGTGATCAGAATTCGTCTCAAAATCCGTTCTATGAGTACGAGGATGATGGGCTTCGTGGATGTGGAAACGGAAATATTGTTCCTGTTATTGATTATCATCGACCAATGGTTCTATTATTATTATTATTATTATTATTATTATTATTATCGTTATTATAATTAAAAATCCCTTATTGTTTCGCGTCTTTGTTTGATTTTCTCAGAACCTGCTTCGTTTATCAGCTATATTCTTTTCTCTTATCAATCAAGAAACCTTCATGTGAGAGTCGTATATACTACTAGTGTATATTTTCCTGGTGTAATCGACTGTAACCTACGTTTGAGCGACCCCAATTACGTATTGATAAACAGATAATACTTGAAGCTTTCGTTCATCAGACCAGTACTACTGAAGTTAAGCTATAGGGTTTTCCGAAGATGTATGCTTCTATGCTGAATTGCAGCAAGCATTACTGATGGCGCAGAACGGATATTAATCCCGAAATTTTTTCCCGTAGAGCTGTGAACTCCATTGGCCTCAGATTGTAAACCATTTTACATAAATGCAAGCGGTATTGACTTTGTAATTACAATGTTTATAAAGATGAGTAAAGCAACTTATTGAAGTGTCATAGTTGATGCAACCACTTCACAAATAGTGGACACGTCTGTAGACCAAAAAGAACACATAAGCGCAGACGAACCGCACACAAGGATATCGATCCAGAAGGAAATGGGAAAAGGTTCATGTCCGTTGTGTGTCTGGGACCTGGGTATGTTAATCTTGGGATAACGCATACATGTGCGCGTCTCTTTTGGTCCACGTGACTGCCCCAGCCGGACATAACAAACCGCCCCCCCCCCTCCGGCTCGTTTCGGAAAAAGGAAACCCGTAACATCGTTTTTCTCAGACACTTGCGTGATTAATAACAGACAGGGTTAACCGCATTGGTCACGAGAACTTGTTACAAAGACATGCAATCTAAGCCCTGTGACTTGGAATGGTGAAAAACATAACCTCCCACAAGGTTGAGTGTAGTGTCCAGTCGGACGACAGCGAAGATGTCTACCATTAAAATTGGGTGGCGGTAGCATGATTCGAATCGGTGACTCCAAGGGAGCCAAGTACATCAATGAAAGATACTTAAATCACCCCACAACCACGTAGCTCCGATCAAAGTTTCTGATTCAATCGGTGGTGGCGCGTAAGCAACAATGGACCTGATTATGTCTGGGGAATACCGCTTGACAAAGACCGTTGCGTAATGCTGTCCGATAATGCAGTGTGCCATTTTGAACCATTCACTTTCTAATCATCTTTTAACTGATAAGATGGAGAATTAAAAGTATTCCGCTTGTAAGTACTTTCTAACATAAACGGAATTCCCGTGCTTCGACAGTCTATGTGCTTCAATATTTAGCCTAATCCATCATTTTGATTTCCTTCTCTTTTTCATTCTACTCTGTTTACTATCCACAGACGCTACATTCAACTGAGTATGAACAGCCCTGACGAGTATCACTTCGTCTGACGTACACCTAGTGTTTGCTGGCAATGCTATCGGAAGTGCTTCTGGTCATGTATCCATGCATCCACCCCTAAGAGATCGATTTCAGCCAAATCATTTGCACCCCAGGGGGGTTACGGAGCACCGGTTTGGAGTGATGTAAGTTGTGGAGCGTAACTGAGCGATAAACCACAATGTCTGTGTCACTGGGGTATTGTCATAAATGAACTAAATGTCGTTTTAATTCCTTTTTCATTTATTGAATATACAAATGTACAGTCAACACTCGGTAAGAGGGTGGGACGCGGTCATAGAAAGTCTGCCTGGGAAGACGGGCGGTGGTGGTGGAGCGATTCAAACTAGGGACTGCCAGGTCACAAATTGATGACCTAACCACAGGCCACGTAAGTGGTACTAAAAATGGTCGTGATCGCGTTTTCCGCTGTAGTAGCACTAACTGCTTATATCCCGGTAACAAGAATCACTTCCTCTTGGGAACCGGCTTCATAGCCGCAGGCTTCTTGGGAGTCGTTAACATTTTTGGATTCGCCTACTTGGCCTTCACAGCTTTAGGCTTTGACTGGGTCTTGGCCTCAGGTTGAGCGGGTTTCTTGGTCAATTTCGGCCGCTTCGGGGTTTCAGCCTTCCTAACCGTTGGTGCCTTGGGCTTTTTCACAGCCTTAGGCATGTGTTCAGCTACCTTCTCACTCAACTTAAAGCTTCCAGACGCGCCGTTGCCCTTGTTTCCAACGCGAACCAGGACATCGTTCTGGACCGCGTGTACGATTCCAAGACGAATATTGGGTCCGGGCTTCTCAACATCGACCTTGCAGTTGGCCACAATGTACTTCTTGATGGTGGGTAAATAAGTTCTCTTACGATCCTTTGCTGCGGTGATGGCTGTCTTCATCACATAGACTATTGCGGTGTACAACTTACGCGGATGGATCTTACTATGCTCGGTTTGCAATGAGCCTATCCCCGTAAGTAGCCTTTAGTTTGGACAATACCACGGTGACCATGGCCCACAAGGTCAATATGAAATTTTCGAGAAAAACAAATGACTTACCCCTAAGATTACAGTCAATCACTACGAAGTGTTTCTCGTGAATAGCATTTCAAAAAATCTCAATTCTTACTCCAAAAGACGGCATGCATCATTCCGTCAACCTTAAAGTTTTTACCATACCTGAAACTTTTTTCAACTTCAAAGGCAATTTCTGTTTCAACCATCCCAGTCTAGACTCGACGAAGCATGGACACATCTAACTCTGTTCAGCACCGGTGAGTCAACGTGATTATGTACTATTTAATTGTACTAATTACTACCAACCGGAACTCGGTGTGTACAGACAGATCCAGTGCGGTTGAATAAGCATCCGGTTTGTAGTTTATTCATAGTTTAAAACTGAGTCTCGTACATTCGGTCTGGTCAATCGTCTGAGAACAATTTCCCCCACCCGTTGAGTAAACCGCACTCATTATCAGTATGCTTCTGATGTTCCTTTCGGTTAACGAAAACCAGATAAATCACTGATTCGGATTCTTATATCAAACCAATTTTCTGTAATCAGAGTGAAGAATGTGTCACTATTGCTTAGGTTTTATTAATCCTAGAAAATCATATTTTTGTGCAACTGAAAACAATTACTGAAACAATCAGTTACCTTGCTGTGGAGTTTAGCTTTTGTCTTGAAGTTTGAAAGTATTTGTCTGTCGATACACGTCTTCTCACTGGAAATTAACATATGGGCCATACCATAAGGCACTTTTCTTTTATACTGCCCCCATTTTCAGTGACTTATGTGATAGCCCTTATTTCAGGTACGCTAATCAGATTGCGATTTTCATCCATGATTTTTAATCACATCGATCCGGAAACTGATCCAACTTATCCCGGGCATAAACTTGGCCTCGAGAAACGGCTTAAGTGTGTGTGTGTGACTCGGTTAGTACACTTGAAGAGAATCGTTGTTGTTGTTGGCTTCTACGCATCGAAAATACAGCTCACGAGCTAGAAAAACTTTCCTTGTAAATGAAAAGCTTATGTCCCCTTATAGATCGATCATTCATTGACGAGGTTTCTCATTCAGCAAGCAGAACTCTCTGCTCTTCTGTGATTTGCTCTGCCCTACTGCAGTTTGAGATAAAGGTGCTGAGGTGTGGCCCTTAAAATGATTAACTGTGTTTTACCAAATTTCCCTTCTGATTAACAATGTTAGCAAATTATTGAAAATCGGTTCTCGTAGCCCCAGGTAAACTGAATTTCATTTCACTAGTTTGCCAAGCTTGGCAATTTGTTTGCAAATGTTTCATCACTAGCCGGGGTGATATCATTGGTGCTTGTGAAGTGCCGCAGATGTGTTGTTGTGTGTGAAAAGTTTGCAAACTATGTCTTGTCTGATAGCTATCGTTTATCCCCGTTACACACATCGAATTATCCGGATTCGAATCCACCTGTCCTCAACTGCCTATTCCTCCTCGACTCGCGTACGGACACACCGCGATAACTTGTCCCGCTCCGACACTGTCCGGTAAGGCGAAATGGTTCTTCCATTCTGTAATTAGTTTACACATTGCACAATTTGCTCAAGACAGTAAACCCGCGTCTAAGTCGACTAGGTTGTTAATTGGCCGATTGGGGCATAGATTCATTTGACGGCATCTGACAGTTTAAATTCAAAGAACTCCCACCTCCATCACCACAAAGAAAATGCACTCTTTTGGTTGCGAAAAAGTCCTCACAACTGTATACTTGTAGTAATGCCCACCTACAAGATGACGCATACCCTGGAGCAACACGTTACAGTTTTTGGACAACTGCGATCAATCAAGCTTCACGGGTGACGTCCGTAAAGCGCCGGCGCGTCACAGCTTACTTACCATAGGTTGATTGTACCAGCCAAGCAGAAACCGTACGGCTTAGACAGAAGCTAAATAATGGCAGAAATACTAGAACGCGATTGGCAGAGGCCTAGATGACCAATGAGTTTGTTTTGTACATATTTTTTAATTCGCTTTTTTTCTTTCAATAAAGGAACGACTACTCCCGTGGCCATTTTCTCGCGTCTCGGTTACATGGGATGCTAAGTGCAAGTACCAGTGTGGTCCAGTGCTTACGTGACGTCCGTGATTGTTAATCGGCGATTCGTATTCCACGTTCATTGCGTTTTATTACTACTATTACTACAACTACTACAATGATGTACTCAGGAATAGCAGCAAAACAATTTCACTCTCTAGTTTTGCTGTCATACCGTTCTCAATGATTGCGAAAGATACAGAGTAAAACGAGGCCGGAAGTTCATGTTGGATATTGAGATTGAGAGCTCTTTCAATGCTACATCACCACTTTTTGGACCCAAAAGTGGACATCTATCAGCAGTGATATGACTAAAGAGAGAGAGAGATCAGCACATTGAAGACAAAGCTGTACTACGACTGTAGGGTCAGCTCAATCGGGTTGGAAGCCCAAGTTCGGTTGCCAAAACCGAATGACTTAGAGGTTGAACTGATCATCTGTTTTCTTTTTTAAGTTTCAACACGTAACAAATAAAGAGAACTGGCAAATTTGCCAGAACATGTGAACACAAAGAAATCTGAAGAACGTGTGTATAGTTTGTGTGGGCATGCTACTTCCCGGTTGCCCTGGCCGGGGAAAGGGGATAACCTAGGGGTGTTTATCTGAAGCCTTTGGCTAGAAAGCCAGAACTGCAAGACAACAAGACGGAGCACAGAGTCCGCATCCGATTGGGGGCCGGTGTCCAGTTCATTGAATAATACGTCCTTTGGATGGGGTCACACGTTCAACATGCCCAGTATACCTTGATGCCTAATACAGCCGGTGAAAACTACCGCCACCAGGAAGGAGTGTGTGTGGTTCATACGCTTTATCTTGGTTGGTTTGGAATCAGGGTTTTTCCGCCAACTCCCTTAGGTGAACTGCCAATGGTTCACCAATCCGGTTATAGCCGCGGATATTGGCCTTTCATCCTCTCAATATGGTGGGAAAACACCTCCGCCACAGGAAGGCAGTGAGTAGGACTCCCACAGGAGAGGCTGTTTGAGACGCTTGGTCAGAAACGAGAATTTCGCGAGGTTTAAGGGAATGATGATCAGTCACAAACCCAGACACCCACCCCCGACCATACTGAGGCCTTTAGAGGTTGTACGCCGAAAGTAGTCCACAGAGTTGATTGAAGCGGGATCACTTGATCGTCAACGAGGCTCGTTTTATAAAACAAATGTGCAAGATTTTCATATAGAACAATATTTGTCAAAAACCTTTTATAGGCTTCAAAATGCTAGGAAGCTACTCCTTCGAAATGTTGCTATGGTGATCCGGACCTACGAGATGACGCCTACCCTGGAGTGACGAGTTACAGCCTTTGGACAATTGCAATCAACCAAAGTTCGCGGGTGACGTCAGCAAAACGCGTACGTGTCAGTGCTTCTGACCGCAAACCATTGGCAGACCGTGCCAGCCAATTGGAGACCGTGTGACCCAAGCAGAAGTAGAACGATGCCAGGAATACTGGAACGTGATTGATAGAAACCCGGATAACCAATGAACTTACTTTGTACATAGTATTTAATCATACAAGGGTCACCAAAATGGTTGAGGGGTTGAATCGCTACTTATAAGCAAAAACACTGGAGTTGTTGCGGTTACATTCCAATCAGAGGAGACATGATTATGGTATATCAGATAATGCAAAACCCAAGCCATCCGAGTCACCAACGTTCATCTTAGATGACATCCACTCAAACTAGTGGTCTCAAAATGCCGCTTGGAATGCTGGTGTCAGTCATTCGCAATCAGTGTGTTCGATCTGGAGCTCTCTCTCACGCCACGTGTTCTATGGGCGCCAAAGCATTGAATCTTTCAAAATGAGACTTGATAAAGCCTTAGCACACATTAAATTTCAATATAAATGAAGCTGCATGGAGCAATGGAAGAATCCCGTATAATGTGACATTTTTTACTCGTGAAATTGTTTGCAACGCTGTCTTTTAATCATCACACAAACCTATGAGACGAGAAAAGCATTAGCTTGTAGGTTATTCCCATAATAAAACTTTGAGATTTGTTGTATGCGTAGACCAAACGGTAAATGCGCGGCAGCCCACAATTGAGAGTGAATAACGGTTGACAAGGTGCATAAAGTGCGGATAATCGGATATCAGTCAACAGAGTTGAACCCATAACGGAACGGCACGCGATTGTCGGTACAGCATGCAAGCGAGCGGTCAAAATGGGACATGGAACGTGGTAACGAGAAGCTGGAGGACGCGAGAGAACAGAAAACCTTTAGAGGTTCAAAACATGTGCGTTGTGCGATTCGTTTATTTCACTTAGTCTGAAATGTCTTCCGTTACGAGCCTAGTCATGATTCAGTCCAATGGAAGCTAGTAGAAATCAGACA
>UZAN01045140.1:16010-26198 GCA_900618425.1 Echinostoma caproni
AGTGGATCAGTTAGGTTTATACGCTAACTGAAGAGGATCATGGTAAATGGTGACAAGTGACTGTAAGCGACTCAGGATGGTTTTCTCAGTCAACTTTAGAACAACAGACGTCAATGCAGTGGGAAGAAAACGTTTTGCAAGAAAGGTTGGGGAAGAGATCTTCGGAACAGATATTATAGTCACTGATCGCCAGGAATCGGAGGTCGTTTGCGAAGAAAGAGACTCGTTGATGAGGGATGTCATCATACTAGTTAGAGGGGCTGNCAAACTTGAGAAACGCTGGAGAAAGACCATCAAGGCCCGCAGATGACGATAGTTTGAAGGAACGTAGAAGCTTAAAAATTTCATCATTAGTAAAAGGGAACAGATCAGAATTGGAGACCTCACATGAGGAAGAGGGTACCTGGGTATCGTTAGACGGATAAAGAAATGCAGCGTTAAGGCTATTCACATCAACATCATTGTTCACGGTTTTCCTTATTTGTCCGCATATAAGACGAATTCTTTGCCACAGAAACCTTGTGTTTTTCGTTTGCAGGATTTGGGAAGCGAACGTCTCGTTTAAACGTGTAATCTCGGCCATAATTAAGTTAAAATAGTACTTTACAGCAGATGGATGGTGAGATTTATAGGATCGTTCCTTTTGCCTTCGTAGTAAGTTCAGGCGAGGAGATGAAATTTTGCCGTTGTTAACAAACAGCGTTTCCATGGGATAGCAAAAATCGATCTCATCTTTTCCATGAAAAGATTGACACAGTAAAAAAGTGATGAACAAGAAGCAACTCAAGATTAGGCAACCGTTATGGAACGACAGAGAAGAGAAATGCGGGTTGATGAAAAGTTACGGAGATGAAACCTTATCTGGTTTGGTCGTATAAATGTTGGACATGCAGAGCATATCTTTGGAGAACACAATGACCACTGGTAGCGACTGGGCCCATTAGTTTGAGAGAAAACAAAGTGGGATGGTTTGTGATTACCCGGTCAATTATAAAGCTACCTCTGGTAGGAGAATGAGACAAATCAGACAAGCCAAAAGAAAGCAGAGGAAAATGTTTCATGATTGAAGTCACCAACAGCCAAACGAAGATTTTCATCTAATATTGGAACCAAAAACGGGATGTAATGATCAAAGAAAGAAGATATATCCGATTGGGAGCACGAAGAAAGTATAAACACATTAGTAATAATTGTACTTTTATGTCGGGGAAATATGGGATAACAACGAACGGATGAACAGTCAATGGATTTTTCAGAGTTGCTGAAAACCACTTCAGACTTGCCACACCAAGAAGTGTTGATGTATGTTGTCACACCGCCTTCGGTTTTCTTCCTGCTATGTTGTCTGTCCTGCCGGTAACAGTCGAAACCGTCTATCTGCACGAGAGCATCTTCAACGTTTTGATTTAACCAGGTTTCTTGTATGCATACGACACATGTTGGAATGTATACGTGTGTTCAGTGAGGAAGTTAAATTCGAGGTCTTTGCGAAGAGAGAGCGAGCGTTGGTACTGACCAATGACGGCACGGTTATCTTGGCAGGAGAGGTGCTACTAAGCGCACACTGCCATCCAGCACCCTTGCTCTTCTTGATCCAAGCATGATGGCTAAATTCTCCAACATATTGTTTGTACCAGGCACAGAATTAACAGATTTTAATCTAAGCGTATCCTGACGAGCGTATGTATGGGTCCGGAACATGTTTGACATCGAGATAACCTAAAATCCGGTGAGACGACGAACACACAACGTAGCGCAACCAATGGAAGGGCGCGCCACGTTCATATTCAGGATTCTAGTATCGTAAGCCACCTGAATCGACCTGGTCTGTCTTCAAAGTATTTCCTTCGTATATCAGAAGACGAAGAAGCCCGTTCACTGTTTAAGCGTGTTGTAGAGCTGAAGTCTCACTGATGGAGTGGAAATCCATCAATAGTCGTTTGTGTCGTATTTGAAAAGGCAGCAACACTAAAAGTTGTTTGTTCATCGTTTCCGCATATGCACTAAACAACTGCAATTCGACTTCATAAAAGGATGAATTTTACGATAAACTCACCGAACGCATTCGGTTGAGCCTCAGCTCTGATATTATAGTATTAGCAGATGTTTTTAACGCTCAGGTTAGAAGACTGAACGCAACTAAAACATGTTTAGGGGGCATTTCACTATCAACGCCCAAAGAACAGACATCGGTTATTGACTTCTTCATATCTGCGCGGATCATCGATTGTTCTTATCTAGCACCAACTTTTGACACATTTCTCGTCGGACAGGAGCTAGGATACCTGCGACATAGTGGAATGGACCAGTAGTGTAATCAAATTTGATTTACGATGCACTCAGCAGCAAACTTCGCTGGAGGGACAGAGGCCGACGTCATTTAATCTTTCATGAGTCAGGAATCCTGATGGATCAAAAGCGAAAGATCCCAACCTGCGAGGATCACAATAGGGATCGCTGGCATCTGCAACGTCAACTCAGAAATAGCCTTAAGAAAGATCGTGAAAAGTGGTGGGCCGAAATAACTAGCGAAATGTTGGTAACTTCTGTAGCAAAAGACTGTTTCACCTGTTAAGCAGTAACGCAGGTCGTCGCATACCGGTCAGTAAGACCACTTGCGATAAAAGTGGAGAAAGTATCGACAATAAAGAACAATGACTTGATCGCTGGGCAGAGTATTTTAGTGAACAATTCAATTGGCCCAGTGCTAATGCAGTCATTCCAGCTATTGCAGGGAAAACCCCATGGGTGGTAACATGTGATCCCCCATCAGAATTGGAAGTACAAAGCTGCATTCGATTATTTGAGAAAAGGAAGGCTGCGGGACCTGATGGGCTTCTCTCTCGCAATTCCTGTTCAATTTCGTCGTAGAGGAAGTCCTGGAGAACGCACTTACTGGTCTCCAAAACGTAGGTATTGAATGAGCAGCTGGAGAAAAGCTGTGCGATTTAGAGTACGCTGACGATATCCTTTGGCTGTTCGAAGGAATGAAAAACCCGCAAATTGCAAAGTGATACTACAAGACTGAGTGTCATCTACCCCAGTGGTGCTGCTTGATGGTCAAGAATTAGCTGTAGTGGAATGTTTCGCCTACTTAGGTAGCTGCGTTTCAAATAACGGTAGCATAGTCAATGAAGTAACTGCCCGCATTTCCAAGGCTCGAGCAGTTTACGCAGGATTGAAACACCTTTGGTGATGCGATGTTTCGTTGAATCTGAAAGGTCGTGTCAGTGTGGGGTCAGTTCTGCTCTGTGGTTGCGAGACTCTAAATTTGCGCGTGGAAGATACTCGTCGTCTTGAAGTATTCGACTGCAGATGTTTACGTAGTTTGGCTCGGGTTGGATGGAGCGAGCTTGTAAGCAAGTCTGAGGTGAGGCGTCGCGTATTTGGTAATGATTCGATGGAGAATTCGTTGTCCCATCGAATTCAGATTAGTCGGCTTCGCCGGTTAGGACATGTATTGTGCATGTCGAGGCAACGTCTACCGCAACGCACCTTATTCGCGGTTGCGGCCCCAGGTTGGAGGAAACCGCGCGGTGGTCAACAGATGACGTGGAAGCGAGGCATGACGAAACGCACAGAGCGATTAGGTAGAATCGGTGTCTCCCGTCTTCCATGTTGGGGTTCAAAATACTCTGCAACTGGTTGGTTGCAGATACTGAAAATAACTAAATAAATAAAATACGAGAAACGCTCGATTTTTAGGATGATTTCGAGATACTCTCGATCTAAAGCGCCCCTCATAGTGTCCTGAAGTTTAAGCTATGGTAGCAGTTGTTTGTGGCCATCGTAAGGTTACAAAGTAATCCGTTAGGAGATTGTTTTCGAATTCCACCACCATCAAATGACCCTTTCAGTTCTACTTTAGTCTTCTGAATTTGCCGATTGGGCAAGTCCCCCGTCTCCGAAAAATAAAATGGTCACGAGAAAATTTGGCATGATCAGAATCTGTAATTACAAAATTGTGATTGTGCGTGGGTGTGCAAATTTACAAGTCGTGTCTGAGGCCATCAATATCTGAACTATGTGTGAAACTGAAAAGAAGCAAATGAAAACACAACAATATCACTGGGTCTTTCTCTCGATAGAAGGACGAATGTGGAGTGGACGGAGGGGACAATGTTCAGTGCGGAGAAATGTGACTTAAATGAAACAATGCAAGTGAACTAAATTCGCTCTCGCCCGTTCCGTATCAACAATACTGTTTTGATTTGAAAAGGCGAAAATGAACTATTAGAAGGAAACTAATCACGGCTCCAACAGCTGAACCCATCTGTGTTGAAAGCCCGGCAAGACGTAACGTCATTGGTTCAGCGCTGTGGCTAGACAGATGTAGCCACAGCCATGTTCGAAGACCGCTGAATCCCGCACGGACAATTATCCATGAAAGAACCTGGAAAGGGGAGAAGAAACACAGTTTACGAAATTGAGAGGGCAATGGTTTATTCTACCTCTAATACAAAGTACTATATACACATATCAGGAACCTATCAAAGCTCTATTGATATGATCGATATGGGATGATCTCTGCACTCAAGTAGTGATGAGAGGCCATTCCGCTCAGGTGAAACGGACTAAACAGGATGACAACAGTGAAACGACATGCCGTTGATTCGCTAGTTAAATAGAGGAGCACCTGCTGTCAGTGCGCAATATTGTAACGAGGTTCTACTGGATTGAAGAAGTACCATGCCATGTTTTTTACTTTGATTACAGGATAGCCAGATTTATATCGATATCAATGGATAATGTCACAAGTGAGTATCAAGTAGCAGTGCATGCCATTTTCAGAACTGAAATTTCGTTTAGCCTGAGACAATGAAAATGGAGTACTAGCAGACGCACTCTGGTGTTGCAGTAATTATCAGCTCTATTTTAGCTGTATAACAAATTTCGATGAGACTGCCTCTGAAGATCGTGACTGGCTAAATCTACCTGTCAATGTTTTCACGTGAAGTTCTGATTTGACCACCTTCCAAACACAACTTGGATCGCAAAACTATCTCTCAGTGGTCACAATACATAACGGCACACAGACGCGCAACAATAGATTAGGTTTGGGGACATGAGAATTTCGTTTTTCTACTGGTTACAGACACGAACATTGTTTCGATTGAACGTTAACTTTTACTTTGTGCGGATCGAGACCTAATAGCATCTGTGGGCAAATATGTTATCCTCATTTGTGTATTGTATGGCAGCCCTTTGATTGGCCGCTTCCCTCTTCCTGAAAATTGTATCTTTGTATATTCAATAAAAGGAAGTAAAATGAAAAGGAAGGAAAAGGAAACAAATGAAATATGCTCTCACAAGTCAACCGGTTTCAGTCTCGTTGCTCCATTCATCTGAGGTTTAGAAATGGCATGATGTGCAGTAAGCTGACTGCTTACGTCAGTGAGTTCACATTAAGAATAATCTTCCAGCTCATTTTTTTAAGTGCACCATCAAAATAATTTTCCGGAATGGGTCAGCGGATAGAAATGGTGGAAGTGGGTAAGTTAGCTGCTGGTGGCATGATTCGGGCAAACAACGTCCGTGGTGCATCATACCGCTGCCCCTTTGATACATGCACTTCATAAACCACCTTGTTATTATTAGTATAGAAGTAGTATAGAAGTACGCACATTGACCGATGAACTACTTTTATCGATTTGTCTATGGAAATGACAGTGATGGTCGTGCATGAACATCACAGGTGCATTCAAACTCTGGTGCGTATCTGTTTCCACCCAATGTGGTGGCTGAACAGAAGTCCAGATCATCATACCTGAACTAGAGTATTCTTGCAGAGTCTAAATGAAATTTGCTATTTTTTAACGGTTTTCAATTTCAGCTAACACCTGTTGCATTTTGATCTGATGGAAATTATCAACTTGAAATAATATATAACTTATTTTGTCACTAGCACGAACGATACACGACGCTAATGGTACGATTACACCTACAAAAGCGAAGCCCTTTTCATGAAGCTGAATAACCTTAAAGACAGTACTAACAGCGCCAGATATGAGTTAGAAAGAATTCCATTTATCTGTTTCATAGAGACTTCGTTTAACTGGCCGAGCCGATCTACATGTGGAAGGAACACTAAAGCATAAACACGATCTTTGATTTGAGACTGTTAACTTTGTCAAATGATACAACAGAGAGCGGTGTATGGAGTCTGTTTGTATGATAACCACCAAGTTTGAGAATCCCTGTCCTGGAAAATACTTGACTTTCCAGTGATAATATCACACTTGATACCACCCTACCATAGCATGACGTGACATGACCTTCCCTCCCCCTCCCCAGTTCATCACATTCACCACATCGTTTGGTCCAGTTCACTTGACTTTCCAATTCCGTGATATCGACCAGATTATTTTCCTACCAGTTTAAGCAATGGAAAGGCAACCAGTTGTTACCCTCGATTAGCCCATCGGAACTGCCGTCTAATTATTTCGAAAAGTTTATCGAATTCGAGTAGCGGTAAAAAGACGATTTACCTCGTTAGCCACTTACATAACAGTTATTTTCCTAGACCAGAAGATGTCATTCACGTAGTTGGGATAATTTGTACTCTATTAAAGCTGTCTAATGCACACCCGTTGAGTTCGTTGAATCCGATGAATATGTCCATGCGGTAATCTTCACAGAGATGGCAGTTGTATGTGAAGTTACGAATCGTTGTAATTTCGAAAAGGTTCAACCCCAGTATGACGTGAACCAACCGGATTACCTGACGCCGCTGCCGAAAATATTCGAACAGATTTGCGAACTTAGCAGAGCAAATTACATCATGACTTTATTTGCATATCTTCATGAGCATTGGACACACATTCACTGAGTCAAACTGACCCTTGGTCGTTCAATCGTTTAACCAACCTCCCTCTCCCCCCTCCCCACACACATTCGTCCGTGGTTCGCCAATCCGAGTCTGTTGCTATATATCATGAATGTTTTTATTTAACTGCAATGTAAGATGACGGGAGAGGAGGAGAGAGAACGTAGGTAAAACGTCGGATGCTAATTGTCAATTCGCCGCCACTGGAGCCAAAACAGTACGGCCTATCATGTAACGAAATATGAGTGATCAAGAGAGAGAGATTCGTCATATAAGTTGTGNAAACACAGCTAAGCATTAACAAAACCGAACTACGGGGTGACAACGACCAACTATGCATTGACAAGCCCATTTGAGACACAGCTCAGACGAATTGTACTGAGTCATTATGCGAACCAATCCAATGAATGTTTGGCATCCTGGTGCTTCTAAAATTACGGAAATTAAGAGTTACGTTATCTGCATACAAAAGTGGTGTAAGTGACCCGGATAACTACCACCCCATCTCTCTCTCCTTCCCGTGTAGTTTAATGTAAGCTTTTTGAAAATCACGCCCCTTCAAGCTTATTTGGATAGAAGAGCAAAAGAAAGACTGAAATGCTGAGAGCACAGCTAAACAGAAAGTAGGAAATTCATAAAGGCTGATATTACGGGGAGAATGAGGGGATGCGCCAGTGCCACCGATTGCGACACCAGGTACGATTACCCACCCGATGTATCTCAATTTTTCCTAAGTATCCGATAGTGTGCATAACGGAATACTGCTGCAAACCATGAGAACCGAATTCGGGAAGTTGTGTTTCGTGGGATCAAGGAGTCCCTTCGACAACGTAACACGACTGCTTTATCTTATATTGCTGATCTATTAATAAAAGCTGTCCGCGGGGTTACACAGGAATCCGTGCATGTATCTCACTTTTTCAAAACGATTTGCTGATGACTTCGAGATCACAAACTATAAGATCTGGAATACAGTGAAAAACTTCAGAAAACACTTGGTGATGAGCATCACTCATCAAGGGACAATGACAATCGATTTAGTGTGAAACAATCGGGATCTTATTGTCATCGTTCAAAATTATTCTAGCTGCTCAATTATTTGCTCTAGGTCGTCGTTCAAAACTCTAAAGAACGTCGATCTAGCGTGATTCTGACAAATTTGAGTCACCGCTCTTCCTATTCTATCGTAAGTGCACATACTACACATACAAATTTGGAATTCATGGTTGCGACGCGATGGTCAGGTATTGGAAAGTCCAATTGCTGCTCTCCAATACCCATGCCGAAAAGCTTGAATCATCGGAGTTACACTCTATTCACCCCTGAGAGAGAGAATTTTCGTTAGCATAAGCGCTATGGGTAATCCGTAGAGTGAATATGAATGAGCTATCCAATGTAATGTCTCATTCGATTCATAACCATATGCGTTCAAGGTGATGATCGCGAAACTCAAAGATACCGGTTTCGGTGCGTGACTCGAAGGTTCGCGAACCGACAGGGACACAAAAATAGTACATACTAATGATAGGTCCAAAGAAAAGAGCAGCAGTTTCGTGCTCTCTGAAGGCCAAAACACCTTTTTACCGAATGTAAAAATCTACTAATCATGTCTGTTTCAATATTTAAAACCTTTCCCGTCATTCTCCTTCAAACATGTCCCTTATTGTCCAAAATTGAATTTCGTTTCCGTTTCTTCTCCTCTATTTATATCTACACGATCCTCAGTCTGTGTGCAAACTTGGTTTCCTATGCTTAATCAGGTGCTTCTCTACGCCAGTTCACGTTCACCAAAGATAAACAAAAGTAATGCCTCAGTTACGTGTGGCATGGAGCTCGTTCTCTCCTTAATCGGGTTCAACATAAGACAAACTGAGATTTGAAATCGCTTTCTTATGATGGAACCTGTGCTTTATTACTTCCCGTCTACCGTTACCATTTGGGGTTTTTGCTCTTCAGCTCTCACTTTGGCGGTTGGCATACTCATATCCGTTTCTCGTTTATTTCCTTTGTTTTAGTCCCTAATTATCGCAGTATAAATCGCTCAGTCCTTTCCTTTCTTAGGACAGACGCTTACCGATACCCTTCCAGGCCGTTTTGTCCGTGAGCCGGTGGTGACCTATTTTGAGACCATCTTTCGATTGATTTATTCTCATGATCATCCATTAGATTGTTAGACCGACTTCGATCAGGACGCTCTGTTGTGTGTTCTGAATGCTTTTGTTGGATTATGAGCCCCTAAAAAAATTGTGCATTAGCGTCCCGATTGAAATTCGGTCTTGACATCCATTACATTACATACATTACGGTATTTTTTGACTATGTGGTTTAACTCATGCAGTACACATCACTTAAATTGCAATAAAAAAATGACACGTTCGGTTCTTCGTCAGACAGGTGATTAGCAAGAGAATTACCTATGGGCGCTTTGCATGGAAAATTAAATAAAACAAGTTCGTAAAATATCAGTCATGCAGATCTTGCATTACTTTCTTTGTGCATCAACTGAATTTAGACATTTTCTCTCGAGACTCCTTATTGTAAGAAGTATGGCGGATTAGAAACGAATAATAACAATTCACTCGAATAATGATATAGCTTTGTTATATCCAGCCTCAAGTTTAGCAAGCAACGACCATGAAGTAGACATGCTAGTCAAAATTTTCCAATGATGCCTTGTTAATCATGCTAAGGAATAATTCTCATGAATTTAGCATCCAAGATAACTTTATGTGATACTTTCGATGATATCAGATTACTCACCACTTAATAATCACACAAAAGTGATCAAAATAATTATCGAAGTATCAAAATGGATTCCCAGGAACACAAAGAACTAAAAATGTCATTCACATATGATATTAAACTATTATGGTATGCCACTGTACATCTATCCACCATAATTTTTCATATTACATTTCACACACGCCTGAGTTCAGAATGGGTGCCAAACGAATCACTGTAAGATAATCTTTATAAAAAAAGAAACCGTTCCATGATTTCTTTGAGAGAGGAATACTATCAAGTTTCTTAGACCAAAGCATGTGAAGTTTTCTCGGAATTCGCAACCGGAGTCTTTAGATAGCCAGTCTGACCCACAAAGCCGTGGGTCGGAGTGAAAACTGCTATCCATTGCTGCTGCTGCTATCCATCACATGATCATATGCCCCTTGGACGGGGTATAACGTCCAAGGTGCCCATCACACCTNNNNTTGGGAATCAGGGACTTTAGCCAACTCCCCTAGGTTAACTGCCAGTGGCTCACCAAACCGGTTTTAGCCGCAGATGATTGCTCTCGTCATTTCACTTTGATGTGAAAAAAGATTCGTCACGAAAAGACAATGAGTTGGGCTTCCAAATCGTTC
>UZAN01045141.1:0-22519 GCA_900618425.1 Echinostoma caproni
CGGGGGGGGGGGCGAATTATCCCAAGAGCACAAGATTCTCTACGAATTATTTGGTCCGTTGATGTGGCCGTGTGAAACGAATGAAAAGTGTTGGAGATTGGTTCATGTTTCGTATAGTTTTCTCAAACAATCAGTTTGTGGTGTTGAACGTTTGCTCTGGAGCGTCAACCAGGTGCACGGTCCAGTATTATTCCCGTCTCCATTGAAAATTTCTGCTCGTGACGGCTCTATGTCTCTAGTCGTTACCAATCGTCATTTGGCTGATCTTGTTCAAGACCATCAGGGTACCCCTTTTTTAGCACAATGTCACGGTCGAAGCAGAATTATCTAGGATATATAGTGTATAAACTTGGATTTTTACTTGTTCACTTCAGTTCAATGGGAAAAGTGGCGTTCCCAGGTCCGGAGTTTCAGCCAATTAAAAACGAGTTAAATTGGGATCGCTGGCAAGACGGAAGATAACCACAGACAAGGAGTGTAAAAATGCCGATCGGCTAGTTAAGCAGTTGTGGACTTCGGAAAATATTTGCAGTTCGTGTCACATAGGAGGTTTTGGTGCTAAGAATTTCTCAATGAGACAAATCGGTAGTTGAAGCGCTTGAGCAAATGGAACTTACTTTGAGAAAGGCTTATGTGAGAACGGGGAAAGAGATTCAGACCATCAAAAATCACGGTGATTGGCTGACAGAGAGACGAATGAGGAGGGGGGCTTTGAGTGGTGCGACGTGTTTCACGCCTGTAGATCACTGCAATCAAAATGCGATGCGTCATCTATGCGATCGATCTTCGGCCACGGTAGTTGAATGACATGGACCAATCTCTTTTGTGCACATATATTGGGTTTGAATAAACGGATGCCGATCGCTTCCACAGTGGCTAGGATATGGAGATGCAGCGACTTGGATGGGTGGGGTGGTACTCGATAGATAACTTTCAGGCTGACTCAGGTTTCACTTTGGTGACCTGAGTCTGCTAGGTGAGCATGAATAGCGCTTCCTATGACACCTTTTCCACCATGTTGAAGCCAGTGTGTACAGTGCTCTTTAATCCACTGAGACAGTTACTTCGCAGTTTGGCCAACGTAAGTTTCGTTACAAACGCAGCTGAAAGAATATATAACCATGGATGAAGTCAGCTTATGTAAAACTGTCTTTATTGGATGTTCTTCCTATTGATGAGCCTGTGAATACGTATGGCAACCTGGCTGCATTGGAGGTTCCTCTCATGGCAAGCGCCAAATATCTCCTAATCAGATCAAACAGGTTGTCTCCTTTGAACGGCAGTTTAATAAACTGCTTCTTCTTCGGAGCTGTAGGTGGTTTTTATTAGATAAAAACGATTTAGAACCGTCAAGCAAGCACTCACAAGTAAACGTTAATCAGCTCGAGCGTAGGGGAAGTCGGCACCAATGGCTGATATTTTCAAAACCTCCTCCCTGTCTGAGCAACTTGAAGCCCACATCAAAATAAACTGAGAAAATTCACGGCTGGGTAGTGGTGAAGTCCCGAAAGGGCACGCGGTGGAACGAAAGTATTTATTACTGGTTAATCAGAGTACAAGGTAGGCAATCTTCGTATTTGGACCGAAGGTCTGTGAAGCCTTCGGCTAACAACCTAAATTTGTTCGGATCAATGACCATTACTTTAAGAACCGGTTAGCTAACATGTTTGTTTTTGGCACTAAATAAACTGCCTTACTACACAGCATAATTTATGACCGATTAAACAGTTGTGAATTGGCACATAATTACGAAATTAGTCAGAGTCTCGAAGGCGATGACGCAACGGTACGCCTGTAGTTTGTGAGTTTGTATGTACACGTTCAGGGTGGCTGAGGGAGGGTTGGTGTGTGAAAAGTGAGTTGGTGAATGAATGAGTTTATGAACGGAGGTTAAGTCACTTACACACAAGTGGTGGTGTGATGGAGACAGGGATGACAATTGTCTCGGATTGTTAACGTAATTCGATCTATTTGGGTCTATTTGGATAACCTTCCTTGAGGAAAGAGAGAGAGAGAGAGGATCGAGAAACTCACACATATTGACTGTGCAATTAGACTCGGTCAAGGGGTTCGTAATTGCTGTCGCCCAAGTCATTGATAATCCCCGAATCGACCAAATAGGTCGATGTTTGTTCATGCAATCGGGAGCGAGTGAAATTGAGAAACAAGAAAACGAGGTCGAGGCAAACCGATGGTTATTTCGTCTTTCTGACTGAATGTTATACATGAAAAATACGGAATCCATTGCAGTTCGTCCGTGGGTAGTCTGACATGTTTTCCCGAATTTTCTATCTAATTACGGATGAACTAAATGGCCTATTTGAGTGGTAAATTAGTAAACGATGGGGTAACATCCAGCAAAATCCTCTGCTTATTGGCTGAATTAATGCGTGTGGTGTGATTAACCATATCGAACGGTTGTCAAAAACCGAACTTAATGCTTTCTCTTCGGATTTGTTCGAGTAGAGCTGCTGGCCACAGCGTCTCGTACAAGATTTATTCATATTCAAATAGGACAGAGTGATGAATCATTTTTGTGGATCTTAGAGAATCCGTGCAGTTGAGGCTTTGTGGTCTCAACAGGTCTGATTCTCTCATAGGTGAACGAATCGTTTGTACCACCTTGTCGTAGCTGTCGCATCACTTTAGGTAATCGTCTCTCAATTCCAGGGGCTTTATCTTCCTCTTGTGTGTTGGGCTCGAACTTTTGATTGTTCCCGAATGGTTTGCTCATCTCAGTCTGTCCTGTAAAGTATAGCGATTCCGGTGCTTTTATCAAGTCCTGCGACCATAATATCCTTACTGCTTTTCAGGTGTGTACGGTTTCTCGAAATTCCCCGATTTTAGAAACCGCTTAGTCTTTTGTATGGATGTTAGATATTGAAAACATGTGTGAACCAAGTTGGATTTAGGTTTCTGAGCCTCGAGCTAAGATGACGTCGTTAAATCTACTAATTGCCCGAATAAGTTAGCAAACAGTGTTTCCAGTTCCAGTTGTCCAGTTATACGATTTGTTGTGCAAAACTTTAGTCCTATTGATAATAACCCTAGTATTGTTTTATCCAAACCCATGGAGGAAAAATTACAAGCATACCGTTTCGGATTGTTTGGAAATTCTTTAGAAACTACTGTGACGGGTACTTGTCTGTGTAATGAACACTCTTTCTTAGCCAATGGTTCAGACTCGATACTGCTGATTTACGCCAAGAATTCCTCCGTCACGTCATCAAATTTATTTTTCCCTGCAACACTAAAACGCTGCACATGATGGACCAAAGCAGTAATACAATATAATATATAATATAATAACTGAATATCGTTTAAATTACGCAAGCTGGATAGACGTGCAATCAGCTGTGAACACCAATTTTATCAGTCAATTCTCCACTCACATCGTTAGCTGGTGAGTTTTCCTGTGATACGTTCGTTGTCTTAATATGCACTTGAGACCAGTCATATGCCGTACATTCATCTCACTCCCGAATTCGTCATACGCCATACATTCGTGTGTGTCCAGCTGTTTCGGTCTGTCTATTGAGCTTAGCCTCCATGTCATTAGTATCAGGATAACCTCCCAAGTTCGGTGCTGTCTGACTTTTACAGGTATGTGAATCCTCTGCAAATCGTGCTGACCATGCACAAACTCACTCACACTCATTTATTGATCCAGTCTTTGTGACGCTTTGCATCTCAATGCTTGCTCAGTAAACTTCCGGATATCGGGTTGTTGTAAGGTACTGCTCAGATTAGTGAGTAGTATGCAAAATAATGCGGTTGGAAGTTTCTTTCAACGGTCAAAAACGAACAAGACCTGTTGCAGCGAATTGCTGAGTTCAGTATGGTAACTACAGGAATGCGCACCTACTGTTGAACCGTTCCATTAACTATCTTGTGTGCGTGTGGGAATTCTGACGACTTGTTCCAATTGAGATATTTGGTTGCATGAATGCCTATTCACGGACACCCTGACCGTTATGCATAATAAACATCTGTCCTCGTCCAGGCACCGCCTTGGGAAATAATGGCAGGGTCACTTCATAACTTGAACTACGTTTGTTGTATCCCACATTAAGCAGATAGATGAGCACACAAGGAACTAGGCATTACGCTTATTGTAAACGGCAATTATGTAGCCGGTTCACACACCGGGGAACAAGTAGGCAGGCAGGCAAGCAGGCCAAGACAGACTCAAACGTCACACTGCATCCGAATGCCATCACGCTGGAATTCAAGCAGTCAGCCAATCAATCGATCAAGCAATGTGGCCATAGGCATGTATCAGGCAGTTGTAGGCCAGAACAACGTTATACTTGTTTATCCGTTGCTTAGCTCTCTCTTTCTCTGACTCAAACACGTAGATTACCAAACCCAGGTTTGTTCTTGTCTGAACCTGGGGAACGTTCCCCACAAGTCACTCAAGGGTAACTGGATGTCAAAAAATAGTATCAATAATAAATAACTGAGTAATAACTGAGTAACAGAAGCAATTCCGTGATAGAAGATCGAAAATCCATGATTGAAAGCGAACAGTCTTCACAAGAGCATGAAATATACAAACGAGCAAAAAATTTAGATAAATTCCTCAGAAAGACAGAGATTTGGCCAACAAGCTTGCTTTCAGTGCTTTATCTCTTGGCCAATTACAGCATATTATGTAACTCAGGGAAGTAGCACGGGGAGACAGTCAAATCAGCGTTTAAGTATGTGCAAAAATGGGAGTTAAAGGGTTGGGAGGGTGATCTTTCAACATTGACCGCCTAATTGCAGAGTATGAACACTCAACTGAGGTATTAGGTGGGGGCACTTCGGACACGTGGTTACGGGGGGAGAAGAACTGGTTGTGTATACATTTTATGGGTTTATTTACCTATCGCCTTTGCTATAAATAGCAATTTGGCTTTAACATGCTTAGACCGGATCTGAGTCATTGAATAGATCGGTCGGAACGATCCCCGCACATCCGCGGTGTAATTCGTCTCGGCCAGATGTATAGCAACGATACTCGCATTTGTTCGACTGAGCCGAGCTGGCATTTGGTGGTACGATCCACATAACTTGCACCACAGGGGCAAATAAACTGGTAGACAAAAAGAGATAATGTCCATCAGTAGTCTGTCCTTCATTGGTAATGAGAGAACTGATTTGGAAGAGTAGAATATGCGCCATTCCGTTAAGAGCTAACTATTTTCTACAACACTACTCAGTCCTTTACTCTTTGTCCTGGCAATTCTTTCACCTTTGAACGGCAAAGAACTGTAAATCTTTTTCATTTTCACTGTTTGGTCCCTAGGTTTTGCAATGTAATCTGTAGTACTACGATTGATAAGTTCCTTTGGGTATCCATTTTTAGGAATGTTAACGTAACTGTTGCCAATCCTTCATCCAGGATGTCAATAGAACGAATTCTCTTTACACGATTGGCGATACACTGAATGAGGCTTCGTTTACGTTACATCGGAATGTAACTCTGATAGCTGAGTTATATAATGTGTTGTAATTGGCCAGTATATGAAGCACCGGAAACTAGCTTGTTCGCCACATCTCTGTTTTTCCAAAGAAACACTAGCCAAATTACTACGACAGATGGTGTACCGTACGATAGACTTTGGACAAAATACCGCTGATTTCTAAATCACGGAGACCACAAAATAAAATCCAGATGCATTTTTCACGATGGTAAACTTGCGATAAGCTGTCAAGCTGTATTAACGTACCCTCGATTAGATTTTTGTGTGCGATGCAGTTAGGAATGAAGAGGTGATCTTTTTAACATACTGCTGTACGCTTGCATGTTTTCACAGTAGACTGGGGCGAGTGTGCAGAAAAATAGAACGGTTGTGTTGTGAAGCGATTCTTGATCATCTTTTGTTAGAAAGACTGCATCAACTTTTCCAGATCCAATCCGCTAGTCGTTTCTTGCCTCTGATTGGTACCCAAATAGAACTCTTTTCTCGCTTCCGAGACACTACACCACGTATCCACTGATCTGGAATTTCATGTTTATCCAACACTACAGGCCGCCCCGTAGGGGAAAACTGAGACGCCCGTCTTTTCAATTCTGCAAACTCGGACAATTCCGAACACCACAGTCAGTAGTATTCTCTTTCATTCACTAACGCGTTTTACCTATTCTACTCTATTATGTACTTATAGTGTTTCTCGGTTTTTTAAAAACAGGACTTCAAAACCATTTGTCGTGGTTTAACTGTAATCAGTCGTGCATCTCTAATCCGTCATTTCATTAATCACAGAACTCATTAATGGTCACATCAATTCTTGTATTAAATTTGCTCATAAGATTCTATAGATGACCCTCTTCATCCACTGCATCCCGATCTGTCCCATTTGTCCACACGCTTCGCTTTTCAGCAGTTACCCTCTCCTAACCAATGAGGAACAGGTCACAGGTGGATTATGTCAGAAAATCTGTACATTAAACAAACTTTAGCGAAATTTTTTTATTTTGTATGTTATATGAAGACGTATATTTCATTCCGTGTGACAACCCGTGTATATCTTAACCGGAAATGTAAGCATATAAGCTTACACAAGTTATACAAATGCCAATATAAATACAAATATCCCCCACCAAGCAATGCATGGGTTCTGACTACATATCATGGGTAGATCGTACCAGTTAATCAGAGACCGTGCGACCCAGCCAGAAGCCGAACGATGTCAGGAATACTGGAACGCGACTGGTAGAAGCCCGGAAGGTCGATGAGCATGTTTTGTACATATTACTTAATCTCCCTTATTTCTTCTAATAAACGAACTACTACTACAGTGGCGTTTTCCTTGCGTCTCAGTTACGTAGGATATTGCGTGCTAGTGGCAGTGCGGTTCAGCGTTCACCTGATCCAGTCCCGTGATTGCCAATCCTTGATTCGTATCCCGTGATCCGTATTGTGTGGTTCTTGTTCCGAGTTCAGTGCGTATCACTATTACTACTANACTACTACTACTACTACTACTACTACTACTACTACTACTACTACTACTACTACTACTACAGGACTGTCGAATGATAGTCTGTTCATCTGTGTCATCACATAGCAATTTACAATATTTATGATGTTATTTTGCCGAATGCAAATTCTACTTCACTTATGTTACTGAATAATCAGATACAATAATTTAGCAAGCAAGCATACACACGCACATGACATTCTCGAAACAATAATGACCATTCCTGATTAAGCTAACGCATCAATCGAAATCGTGTCACTTGCCGATCACATGCAACAATTAGTCAGCAAAAATGGGCCTGACTTCCTGAGAACACGTGACACGATCTGTTCATCTAATATTCGTGTGGCTTCGTAGCTCAGCTGGTAGAGCATGCGCTGTAAAAAGGCGTAAGTGGCGTCTATGTGTGGGTTCGAATCCCACCGAGACTAATGAACTTTATACAATCGACAAACAAACTTCAAATCTGCCAAATAACGATTTGAACAAATACGAAATTGTCGAGTGCAATTGAGCAGGAGCGATAGATAACCTGAACGGTAACCATACGATTGATATTATAAAAATCCAGATTCCAGCTGCGATACAGCAGTGTCGTTCATATTCGAATACTTCGCTTTAAATACAAAGATTACTTCCATAGAAAAATACACTAAGGGGATTGTTGAATTTGAAAGAAAGTGTTAGGTGCTCGTGGCAGTGTTTTGGCATCGAATGTGTGCATAATGCATTCGGAACGAAAAACAAAGCACATCCAGTAAATTGAGTTGGCTCTCGAATGCTGGAGTGCGATTCATTGGCAATAAAACTATAATTACAACGTGTTAATAGGTGCACGTGCACACCTGGTTCGAAAAGCCACGAGATAATAATCGGTTTTAAGCTTTTCAGGGTTGTTGTTTTGTCAAAGACCAATTTTCTACCTTCTTCTCTAACCGGTTCCGGCTTTGTCCCAAGTAGAAAAAAAGTTTACTTTTTGACCGTCAACTAAGTCGATAAAAAAAGCTTTTAATATTAAGGTATGAAATAGCAACAGTTTCACTGCGAGGCTGACTGCAGAATTATGTAAATCATGTTCGTCACCACTGTCTACAGCTGAGTTGGTTAAGATGGTATGATACAGGCAAGACAACTCAGCTCAGACTATAACTGCTGATGAGTTGGTGCTGTATTCGTTAACAAGGCAGTGGTCGTTCAGATGTTTGAACTAAGCGCGCAAAGATCGAAGTAAAAGTAAAAGTTTTGTTCTGGAAATTACTTACCACATCATACTTATCTTGTTTCCACCGGATGTTTACACAATTTATCGATACAAAGTTTGATAAATGTCATATATTGTCTTCGCTGTAGAGATAACACATAATGTAGTGCTCAACCGTTATGCTCTTTTAGGTCCGTAGTGAGGTGTGCCGGAGTTTCAACAAGTTCAACAGTTGGTGCACAAACGACATGAGATGGGAGTGCGTTCCAAGTGGGGCACACTCAGATGGCAAAAGACTGACATCATCATTCCATGATGCACTTTGGAAGCACTTACTTGAAATGATGTTCCCTGAGATGGATGTTCATTGACAACATGAGCAGTTTGGGTTCTGTAATATTTGATACACCGAAATCAAGTTTCCTCGTAATTATCGTCACTGAGCAGAATATAGTCCCAATGAGCGTAATCTCTCCCTCATATGAGGCAATGCAGTCCTTTGATTATCTTGATGACAATATTTTGTTGACGCAACAGCATCTTGTGATCATGATGTAGTCGGAACTTGGATGGCGTGCTCTGCGTGCAATCGAACGTAAACTGTTAACAGGCGTGGCAAGAAAAAAATGCAACCAAGCAAGTCGACATTTTTCCCAAGTGCATCGCTGATGAGACCCGAACAGGTCGAAATAGCTGCGTATAGTGTTTCCTAGCATTCCAGCTCACACTTAATTTGCTCTTTGCCCACGGCGAAGTTCATCACATTAAAATAGTATCTAACTTTTTTAATGGGAACGCAGAACACAGTTGTTTTTAATTTTTTTTATTACACACCTAGGTATGATGAACAGCAGACGGGGTTAACCCCATAGTCACGAGGACCTGCTGTTCAGTGTTTGAAATCGGCAACCTAAGCCCTGGAACTTGGAGTGGCGAACCACATAAGGCCCCGATAGGCTAGGCGTGGTATTGAACCGGACGACAGCAGAGCTGCCTACCACCAAAGTCGGGTGGCGGTGGCGGGGCCTCTTGTCTATAATTTTACACATCAAGAGCTCATTGTATGGTCTGTTTTTCTTTTCTCGTGAAGCCTCAATGGCTGATGATGTATGTTCAATATTCAGATATCCGATGGTCTTTCCCGAACATTTGTACATGCCAAAACCATAATATTTTCCAATTTTCAAGTCAAAAAGCGCTAGCTGAGATAAAAGATACCGGCTGCATCAATAAATCAGTTTGGCGAACAAGCTCGTTTTCGAGGCCTCATTCACTATCTGAATACAGTACTCTTTTATAAGTCACAAAATCACGCAATTCAAGGAAACTGAAAAAGAAACCAAGGTGAAGAATGTGTGTTTGTATCTGTGCGTGTGTATGGATACTATGGATACTACAGTAAGGGGTCTGTAATTTCCAAAACGACTTGTTCTGGTTCGACCATAGACCGAGTGTAATCGACTATCCCACGATCGTTCTGGATAGTGTCAATGAGACCGTTGAGCGTGGCGAAATGAGAACCCCGAAGTCAGAACGATATTGATCAGCAATGCGTACGGTATTGTTTATTTCATTAGGCGAGTCAAAGAACAACGTACCTCAACAATGCGACTCAGTCGCTATATTGCCAAAAAAGTGAGTTCAAACAAATGGGTAGAGACCTGATATAAAGACAAGCAAATAAGTATACAAAGGGGGAACATAAATACCTGTTAGGTCAAGCAAGGAATTCCGTTCACCAAACGTCAGCAGCCAGCGATCGAAGTCAGATATCCACTCGCGGAGAGCAAGACAACGAATGAGACCATAGGGTCAGTGACGGGACATATAGGGACTGGGGCGGTTATGGGCCGAGGCAAAGACACGTTAATGCAGCCTACAATGACACGGGTGGGATCGATAGGCAGACACACAAGACCATTGGACACGAGAATCCGTCATCAAACAACCATAGCCAATTGGGAGGGAGAACAACAGAGGTCCCGCCTTGGACTGAGAAGAGGGATTTTCTTTACGTTGTGGTTCCTACAGGGTCTATGAGTGTTCAAATCATTCTGCAAATGTCATTTGTACTGTCGAATTGATCAAATACATAAATGATTTGACACTCATCTGATAACTGGCTTTATGTCACTCTAGCGGTTATGGCTGGCCATGGTAAATCCAGAGCTCTGACTGACTGTTTTTGAACGCAAAATCAGGGGGGAGGGAGGTTGTTCAACCAAATCGCCATCTCTTCGGTCGTTGATACTAAGCGATGCTTGAGCTGCTTCGATCTCACTCTGGTGATCGTGTAGATGGACCTGGGCGCTTCGTTCATTCCGACACGATGTTCGGTTTCGACCAAATGANCCCCCCCCCCCTCTCACCCCGCTCCCTCTTGGAGGGGATAACTCGTCAATCCGCGACTAAGCCAACTGGGGCGGTGTTCTCGCATACGTTTGACCAAACGGCGGGTGGTACGACCAATGTAAGTGGTTCCACAGGAACACACGAATTGGTAAATGCAAAATAAGGTCAGTTCCACCGGTAGCTTGTCCTTCATCTGTGATGAGAGAACTGGTTTGGAAGTGTAAATGATGCATACATATTCGCCTCGTCCCGTTCACCATGCATCGAATCAATGCCTTCATTCGCTGTAGAGGTACAAAACTGTGATAATTTGTCTTGTCCAATTCTGCTTTCGATGGATGTAGTATCCGTCAAAGAAAGAAGGAAAAGAACCTCGTTGATGAACTTAACCACTCCACTGATCATCCCACAGCTTCATCAACGTAGTTCGCAAAATTGTTTCTGATGAGATTAGCCGAACTGACGACTACAGTACCTCCGCCTTCGGCCTGAACGGAATACTGATATGGTGTTTAAGAAATCCAGGTTTCACTGGAGTTATCATAACGTGCTAAACCCAGCGGAATGCAAATGATCATGTACATTTTGAAAACTGATCTGAGGACAAACACCTGGTTAACTTCTCCATTGGTAGTTGTTCTCCCACAGTTCCTGATAGGTCACCAACTAATCACTCACTGAACTTGTCTAATCAGAAAATTTAAGGGATCGATTTTAATTTCCGTAAGATGCTTATGTATTTAAAGGCTGAGGAAGTTCGAACATTCACTTGCACATGTTCGGCGAGTTATGTAGGACGAATGCTGAGACAGTTGTCACAAAGGATCAGAGTACATAATCCGGTCTGGCTTAGCATGGGTTGCAAGAAAACAATAATCAGTGCGATTATGGCCCACCTCGCCTAAACCGGGCACCAGCCGAGCAACGATGCATTTAGAGGCATTTACAAAATGTCCCCAAACAAATCGAAGTACGTTCGGAAACGTCACTTGGCAACGGCAGAAGCTGTAGCAATCAAAATCATGAACCCACCGCTGTGCAAACAGAATAAAATGGTTTCTGCACTCTAGTTGCCTTGGTTCCAACCAGACAGACGTGACGATCCGAACCATGACCCCAGTTATATCGTGATGATGCAATATGGTGTGACAAGGTGCACGTGAAAAAAGGTCATTGGAAATTTCCTAAGTGACCTTGGTCCCCCTTTCACCCACTGCTCCCATTTGTTGTATTGTTGTATTTTCACAGTCAACCTCAATGGACCAATAACATTTATTTCTGCATTAGATATAAACACACACATAACTGTAAATGCCTGAAGACGAAGTTACGAATCATGCTCTTGTCCACTATATTATTTGTCTTTTTAAATTCGATCACATAATCTGGTTTTAGTAAAAGAACACCAGAATGATCTTTTGGAATTTCGCCTTGAAGTGCAGTCCTGCAGTACACGGATTGAGTGATGAAATCCAAACACCATTCCAAGGTTTGTGATCACACTCAACGAACGGAAAAACGCTCACCGAAAAAAGCTTTCTACAGAACCATTTTTAAATTTAGTTTCAATTAAAATCTTCTTGCGTAAATCGGTTTGATTTAATTCATACTGTTTTCCCTCGTCGTCCAAA
Source organism: Echinostoma caproni (assembly GCA_900618425.1). Lineage (NCBI taxonomy): Eukaryota > Metazoa > Platyhelminthes > Trematoda > Plagiorchiida > Echinostomatidae > Echinostoma > Echinostoma caproni. The sequence goes on from UZAN01045141.1 coordinate 12,154, forward strand.
TTGTTCTCAACGCTATCGTTCATCAGGAGTAAAATTGTCCTGTATCAGCTGACGGACTTTCGAGGCCCAAGCACACACTTNCCCCCCCCCCCCCCCGTGTTGTCTATTCTCCCTAAAATTGGACAATGTTTGCCGAGTCAGATAAACGGCGGTTTCTCTCTCTGAAGCACTTGTTCGAATGAAGTGGTCATATGCGAGCTGTGTCCTCCGTCCAGGTGAAGTAAATTTGTGGGCGCGCGCAGTAGAGAGAGAGAGAACGAGAGAGCAAAACTTAAAAGCACAAAACAACACATCCAGAAGTGTCTTCAACTAGTTCAAACAGGACGAAAATAAATCGGACTGAGAACTTAGACAACTCGCCGAGTTCGCGAAGAAGAAGACAGTTTGCTTAAAGTTGTCCAATAATGTTATCGAAACTGGAAATCAAAATTGGTAGGAATGACCGAATGTTTTTTGGGAATAATTTGAGTTTTACAATTCGCTTTATCAAATATTGTGATTTGCATTCACAGTTGAGTTTTACCTCCGCCATTTTAAGCCTGTATTTTTGACAGTTGTAAGCCTAAACTTGGTCACCGACATAGAATCCTGTGAGCATAGGATCTGCACACTGGTCAGGGAGCGCAAATAAAATATTTGTGTGCTTATAGTGTGTTGTAAACGATACCAAACTATCTCCTGTAAAACGTCTGCATTTTTCATCCTAACGTATCTATGATGGTTGTGCGACGATTACGTACGCACCACGATACAGTCTTCAGGAACCTCTGCAGTAATTGTCGTAATTGTATTACTCACTGAACACGAAATGCGTGCCACGGATTAGCAATCACGGTACTTGCACGACAGTATCCCATGTAACAAAGACACGGCGAGAAGGCCACGAGAGTAGCATCTCGTTTATTGAGAGAAAATAAGGGGATTAAATAATATGTACTAAAAAAGTTCATTGGCCATCCAAGCCTCTGCCAATCGCGTGCTAGTATTTCTGGAGTTGTACAGCTTGTGTCTATGCCGCACTGTTTCTGATTGGTTGGTAACATCGACCTATGGTTTTTAGTTCAGAAGCTGTGACACGTACGGGCCTTTCTGACGTCACCTGGGAAGCTTGACCCATTACAGTTGTCAGAAAACTGTAACCTGTCGCTCCGTAGAATGCGTTGTCTCGTAGTCTAGGTTCGCCACAAGAGCGTTTAATGACACAACCACTGCGAATTCAGGTGACGGGTTTTGCTGAACAGCCACGGACCAGAAGCAACTCAACTGAGAGTCTCTCACCGGTTGCACTTGTATATGCATCAGATACGCCCCCTCCCATTCCTCTATACATGGTTTATTGGTTACATTCTTTATAGCCAGTTTTATAGTATGATGAAGAGGCTCAGTCAGCGTGTACAAAATGTGGCTTGAGAAATGCATTCTTTCCGAGAAAAAGATTCCTTTGTTGGGCAAAGATGAAGGGTTTCATAGAATTCAGTGAAATGTGGAGGACGTGTGCGAGGCCTGTTGTCAGTAGAGATGAGTAAATGTGGACGACGTGCTGCGAGAGAGAGAGAGCAAAGTTATCTACACTTACGCAAATAATGGGTTTTACAAGGATGTAGTTACCATGTTGTTATTAATTATTTAAATCTGAATTACCAAGATCTGCAGACGTACTGCGGGTCTTTTGTATCACGGCGTTCATTTGATGCCTCTGTGCATCAAGCTAATTGGTGTCAGAAAAGAATGTTGCAACCTTGGTCAAGAATGGCACTGAACTATTCACACACTGTTCCGTACTCAAGGTCATAAATCACTATGGTCAAGCATATTCTTGGAATAGAGAAAGCATGTTTCGTTGCAAACCACTTAAAAATGCCGAAATGGCACGGTTTGTTGCGTATTGATTCACAGGATTACTGTACTTATGTATTAAGCAACCAGATACGATGTCAAAGACAGTTGTAATCTGTGTGGCTTAATTATCTTCTAATCAAGTTCATTGAGTGGATCTTGCTGGATGCACGCTGGTCACCACCTGTCTGGCTCTCTAATAGTGTGAACTTCCTGTCCTAGCAGGGTTGCGCTCTTTGAGCGGCAGCCGAGACACCATTCTGTACCAATGGTAATAAATTTCGTTCATGATGAACGCCGTGACTGCGTGACAGAAACCGTGTTAACCATACTCATCATTGATATCATTGCCGTTACTGTTCACCCAAAATCAAGTTTTGTTTGTAAAACCACACACCGAATCGAAGAATTGTATCCACTAATTAAGTTGCACATACATTTACAAATCATGTCATACTATATGTTCGATTAAAGTACTATCTTTCATGATTTTTTCATGTTTGATTTGCATGTGTGTGTGTGTGTGCACACATCCATCCAAATGCTCCCACAATCCGTTCACGCAGTGTGTCGTGGATTTGGTGCAAGCAAATTCCTCAACTCACAACAAAAACTACCGCACAGAGCGGAGATGAAGAGAATAACGGCAATTTGATTAAGTGAACACACTAAAAAAACACAAGAAGAAATCTGGACTTCTTATTCATCGATATTTCCTTTTTGTCTGATTTGGCCAAACCTAATCCCGGCAATTTCTTCTTACCTCGTACGTGACTTCTGATGGACAGAGAGAGAGAGAGCGAGCGAGAGAGCGAGAGTGTGAGAAGCAAAACGACATGCTTACCACGAAGTCTGAGTCTGGCGTGTAATTTGAGTGTAATTAGATTAGATGTCAAATTTAAATGATCCCCTCGGGGGTTTATCCATGGATTGCTCGCCTCGTTATCTCCACATACGCTACGACTCCGAGCTCAGATCGGGACTCCCAACACACCGAGGAGTGGTGGTGGTGGTGGTGATGGTTTTGCTTATCCAGGAAACACACAGAATCACTGTTTCATTGTTCCCATTTAGCGTGCAACCGATTTGTATGTGTCCAACATTTTAACTAAGAAAATTATTCAGTAGGAACGCTACCTAGTTTTTCCTGCCTCAGTAACTGATGCCAGCTCATCATACTGTGCAATTCAACTCTGAGGACCGAAAACGGCAAACACATGTAGAGGGTAATGGGGATTTATTGTGGAAAACGATAAACGAAGTTTGAAGCACGGAGTTATCACGGATAATGAACCCGCAGTTACTCCTCTGTGTGGTCTTATTCTTTCTTTCTACAGTTGAGCGAATTGTGCTTAACTCTAAAACTGGATGGTTACCGATGATTTGTTACAAAGTGTTTGCAACATATTGACCAATGCAATCGTCAACATCACGACAAAACTCGACTGTTCTCATTTGCACACCGTTTGTTATTCCCGTTTATTCCAAATTCTCGATGATTCTCCGAATATAATCAGCATAACATTAGTTCATTTTGAACAAAATAAGTAACTGTCAACTGGGCTGAGAAGGGTACATCAGCTCCAAAGGAAAGGGGTCTGGAATCATTTAGATACGTTAGACATTCAGTCTAGACGGTGACAGTCAGGGATGAGGACACCAAACAACGACAACAGTAACAACAATATTGTTTATCGAAGTTCTGACTTGTCCTTTGCGTTTGTCTATGCAAAACCCAACCCTTTACTAAACACCCAAACTGTTCGTTGTCTGAGTATTCATATTTTTCATGGAATCGGGGGTTGAGCAATTGGTAGAGCGCACTGGACCCTGGATATCAACACATTTGGACAACGTTATGTGATAGAAGTCGAAAAAAGGTGGGGAGGGGAATGATTTGTTCGTGGAATAACAAAACATTTCCATCATCAGATTTGTTTATTCCTGTTTGTGGATGGTCGAGTGGAATTCTAGATCTCTAATGTGCGGAACAATTCTGCAAAGAACGAGATCTTAAATTTGTGTGTTTAAATACGAATCTTTATCTGGTCTAATCTTAGATTAACCAAATTCACTGTGTTTAGTGAATACCTTGGCAACCGTTGTGCAAATTGTACCAACCTTTCATTGGCCACGATTGATTTCCATTGAAGAAATTAGTACTTCACATTCGTTCCAAATATCATTATTTGGTGAGCGGAAACTGACTATTGGTTGTACGCGAGATTTGGTTGATAGATTAGCTCAGGACTTTCTATGTTGCACAACCGACCTTGGTTTTGTAATGCGAGTCGTGGACAAAACAAAAGTGAAATGGACAGGCAAGACGGGATCTGAAGGGGAATGGAATGTCGGTAAAATTGACTCACAATTCATAAGCGAGGTGGTTTGAGTAACACAAATTGAAATGTCATGCATAACAAATGAACCGGAAAAACGTCCCTGCAGTTACTTGTTTTTCGGCACTCATCAGTCACATCATTTCTACACATTCGAACCCAATGCATGCATTTTACCACAGTGTTTTCTCATTTCCAATTCAGAAAATAATAATTTCTGGAAAAACCAGTCTCAAACAGTTCTTGCAGTAATAATTCTCACTGGTAGATATTTGTGTCCAGTGGTTCAAATACCACGCTTTTTTCAAGACCGATAAAAACCTTCGTCAAGGTTATATTTGTAAAAATTAGAAACAGCTCATGAATAAGATATTATTGTAGACTTATCGAGAAGGGTTCTCATGGATGTAGCTCTAACAATCATATAGGAGTCAATGAAAATGTTAGCCCAACAAATGTGCTTGCCTTTATCCACACGAACTGTTAAAACGGATAGGTTCTTGATGTGCCATTTTGCCCTAATGTTTAGTTAAGGTTTGAATTTCAGTTGCTTAAAGGAGATTGAACCGTTTACTGACATCCTATTAAGTTGTGCACAATTGCTTGAAGCAAACATAACTAGCAGTCCATTTCCAAAGTCTTCTCTAAGTGAGCCTCATTTCGACTGTAAGCATTATCCTGGCTGTTGGAACGTTCATTTTAGGAAGAAAAAGACTCTCACTTCAATTGTTTCATGCGCTCCATAAATGTTGCATAATTAAAGAAAAAATTGGGACGTTTTTTTCCCGAAACTCCCAAGTTCCACCTTTTTCTCCCAAGACTTGAGCACATTTAAACTTCCTCGGCAAGCTCACTTTTGTCTCTCACATATTGATAATTTGAATTTTAGGTGATTACACAACAGCATAACTTTCGAGGACGGGGAGGGGCGAATAAATTATTTTGGTGATTTTTAATTCCATGAAACCTGTAGTCATCCGCCTCAATTCAAACACACATACACTATGATGCGTTTCAGTATGCCCACAGTCGGTCGCCCATGTCGAAACAGATCGATAGGGATGAAATAGTTCCAGTCTTTGTGTGCAAATAAACTGATCAATGCAAAGCAATTATGATGAAACACAATGCTTTGTGTGTAAGAATGGACAACCGATGGACCATTTTTTGCTTGGCGCATCTTTTGGTCATCTGCCAGCCAGGCTTTATGTTGAAGGAAGTCATACACATTTATTTGGTATTGTTTTTCAAATTCAAATTAGTCCATTCGATTTTTCACAGGCACCAGGCACTCTTGATGATGGTCTTGGGTGTGGGTTGTCGTAGTGATTGTAGTAATAGTAGTAGTAGCACATAATGAACGCGGAGGACGAATCACGGAATACAAATAACTGATTGGTGATCACGGACGTAAGTACTGGATTACACAGGTACTTGCACGTAATATCCCACGTAACCGAGATGTGAGGAAAAGACCACAGGAGTAGTAGTTTATTTATTGAAACAAATCAGGGGAATTAAATAATATGTACAAAACAAGTTTATTGGTCATCCAAGCCTCTGACAATCGCGTTCTAGTACTTCTGGTGTTGTTCAGCTTCTATCTGGGCCGCACGGCTCCTGATTGGCTGGTACAATCGACCTATGGTATGTAGTCCAGGAGCTATGGCACGTACGCGCTTTTCTGAAGTCATCCGTGTAGCTTAATTGATCACAGTTGTCCGAAAACTGCAACGTGTCGTTCTGTGGTATGCATCACCTCGTAGGCCAGGATCACCATAGTTTCACAGCTTGAATACACTTAAAAGTGATGGAAATGTGTGTGTGTGTGTGTGTGTGTGTGTGCGTAAGTGTGTGATGACCGATAAAGAGCGCTGGAGAGCTATTTGAAGTCTCAACCCGAAGATCGCAGTTCGAGTCCTGACAGGGATAAAAAAGTTGCGCACTGATGACGAGTCCCAAGCAGAATGAAACAGCTGTCCTGTGGTCTTTATCGGTCATCACACATTTCCATCGCCTATAAATTATACTGTACTGTACAGTAAAAAGCACTTGTTCCAATGAATAGCTCTATTTTATACCAACTAACTGTACTACGACAAATCCTTCGTACATATATTAGTAATAACCGATTTTGATAAAAATTGACAAAATTAGTAACCAATTCCAGCGGTATATGGTCTGAGTACGTATATATACACACACGCTGAGTGTTCGGTATATCCAGTTCCGATAACCTGTCAGAGAACATAGTTGACGGATTGCATCTGAATCAGTCTGATCTTTCTGTGTTACATGAAGTGGGGTGCGTTGACCGTCTGACTTTGCCAGGTACCCTGATGAAACGGTATCCAGGTGGAAAATGTCAGAAGGTAACCTAAATTGAGGGTTTATGCTTCTCTCCGGGTCTGAGAGTATCCTTACGCAGCCGCGGTCAATAAACGGAAGATACAGACAATAGTATAGAACCAAATTCAAGTATGGTCTCAATATGAACATCTGACATGTCCGTCACCGAAATCAGTATTTTCAAAGGGGAAAAATGAGATCAACACTAAGCACTCAGTGTACTCATTCGACTGATTTCACAAAGAACCTGTTCGCATCGGAAGTTGCGGGTCCACCACGCTGTTGATTTGACCGTGAACAGGAGTCGGGTCTGGGTAGAAAACTTCGGACTGAAACGTGAACCAAACTGAACGCATCGCACAACAGGTCTTAGTGATGGCCCCTCAGCTGATCGAGCTACGTCAAAGTGCGAAATTGAGTTGGATGTGAACAGTGGAGTTTCGAAATAACTATTGATCCCAGAAACGTCGCTTCCGGTAAACCAAGCACACATTTGGACACACTGACCAACACGTACTTTGATCCCCAACACTTCGGTAACTTAGCCAGTAGCTGACGCAATCATCTTTGGTTTCACCAAACACAGCAGCCGTTCTGAATATATTCTACTTAATATGGAGACGGACGTCAGGAGGCTGAATTGGTGTAATCCCCATGGTGTGTTAATGTTACTGTATTGTGTCTTGACATTAATCGTCGCGGAAACCCTAATCAACTTTGCCCATGAGCTTGAAGTGGCTGGAATGATAGTATCTCCTTGCTTAGTGATCTCGATGGGTTTCAACGCATGTTCGCCTATGCCTAGTGGTAACACAGTCCATTTCACAAAGGTTGGTTAACCATGAACTTCCACTTGCGCACATAACCGCTCCTCCAAACGATCCCTTTAATTTTAGCCGTTTGCCTGAAGACCAAAATAATAGTGTGAAATAATCTTGGCGCGTATTCGAGAACTGAATTTTGCTCGTTCATGGTCTTGAAACTCCGTGGACATTAAATAATCTACCAAATTTCGTTTAAAAATATCATACAGCATTATGTTAGGGGTTCGAAAAACGAGAAATTCTTCAGTAAGGAATACGAGTCACAGGTGTCAGCATTAAGAATCGATTCCGCGTCTCACCTTTGGAGGTAGGGCACTATACCTTGTACCGCTTCCTCCACCTTGGACGTGCAAGTTCAGCTAGCTGTTCAGTGCTTAGAAGTTTCGTAGAATCACTCTCGATGGGAACTCTCGAACTATCAGCAGACCAGTAATCAAATTCATAGTTGAACCGCGAAATCTACTATTGGATGTTCGCGTTACCGAGGCAAGGGGAAAAATCATGGTAACGGTAATTGATGGAGTGAATAAATTAGACGAATTGAATAACATCTACGAGGAGAGGATATTAGTTGAATATACGGTAACCAATCGGTGTTCGTGTTCTTTCAGCCATAGTAATGCTGGTTGATCTTCAGTGAATTTGATTGGTCCAGAATATTGGTTAGTTGTTAGTCGTCTTCAGACTATTAGATGTAGCCCCTCAGCCGCCAGTTGTTCGGATCACCACACGGAAATGCACCTTTTCCAACCTACCAAAGCTAATGGAAACATCCATTGGCACAACAGATCGCTGTCCAGTTCATCCAAACAAACACCGTAACATGTGTAACGCTTGGTAACCGCGCCAGTATATTTTATCGTGAGTGCTTGTATCTCACAGGACCTTTTCGGTTCATGGTGTTTTGTTTGCTTTGCCTTGCAGCTTCAACTTCAATCCCGATCCATGGAACAGACCTGTCTGCCTCGTGTTTCCTCGCCACCCCCGTGTCCCGCATCCCCACCGCCGTTCCCCGCCGTCGTCGTTCGTAGCCCGCAAAGCCTTGTATTGTCTCCCACTGCAAGAATACGAGCCAAGGGACATCCTGTCACGCATATCCGTTCACTTTGCTGCACTGCGAGAGCCCAGAGTACGTTCGCATTACATATGGTCTGTAGATTGGATGATGCAATAGATGCGGTCCGTGTCTGACAACAACCCGGTTTTATTCAATATGGAACGAATCATAACAAACAGTCCTACAGCTATGCAGATTGAACTCAGTCATTCAAAATTTCGATTCAATCAGTGCACAGTTCTGTTTTCCGTGGTCCGAGACTCTGTATTAATATCTGGCGACAAATCGAATATTACTTGTTATGAATGTTATAGTGTTAATAACACAGCGATATCGATAGAGAATTATATTCGCCGACATTTCGATTACCGCGGATAACCATTCTCAAGGCAGGTTTTACAATAAAACAACATATGGCGCATCGATTTTTTTCTATACACTCCGAACATTATTTGATCCCGATGTGTTGAAAGAAAAAGATCATTACTTCTTTTGCACTCTGTGTCAGTGCACAACGGATACCGTGAGAAAACATCCATTCAATTCAAGATTTTTTAATTCACAGTGTCACCAACACAACACGCCACCGCTCTTTTTCAAGTAAGTCCCGTTTAACTTTCCCCTTGGGACCAAACCGTCCACAATTCTCCTAACATACTCAGTTATCCATGTTTATTGTTGTTGACTGTGTACAAAACAGTGTAATCGCTCAAAAAGCAAAGGTACCTGGAACCAGTTAGATACGTCAGACACTCAGTCTAGACGATGAAAAGTCGAGCGTGAAGACACCAAACAACAACAATAACAGGAGGTGACAAAGAAATCACTGAACTGACCGGTCACTTCCGACCAAGGTGTGCTCGTTTGTCCAAGTTCAGACGTTCACTTTGAGTCTGCCGGTGTAACATGCGGCCTGTTGCTGAACTTTTTGACTTTTCATAGCCTATCATGATGATATTCATATTGTTTTTTTTCATGGAAACAAAGGTATTACAATCAACAAAGAGTATTGGATAGTTCATTTTGACGCATTCGATAGTGAAGGAAAGAGAAGTAGGAAAATTATTACATCATTAAATGACAAACAATAATAAGTGTTTCTATTGTCCAAATTGTCTGTCCCCGCTTCAGGATGACTGGAATAGATTTTGAATACTTATTCTATATAAACCTTCCCAAATCCTTGCCTATATATTTGTATTTGTGTAACTTGTGTAAGCTACTATGCTTACATATGAGTTAAACATGCACACTGTACACTGTTTGTCACGCGGAATGAAATAATAGTAGTAGTAATAATAATAATAATGAAAAATAACACGAAAGGTAAAGAATGTCTCTGGATTTTCTTTCATGTACAAAACTTTTGAATTATCTCACTTGCAATCTGTTCCTTTTCGGTAAAGAGTCGGGCCAAGTAGGGCACAGGGAAATTTTCATGAATTTTCATACAAGACGGTGTACTTGGAAAAGAGGATCGTGTGGACGAATGGAAATGACAAGAAGATGGATCGGGATGCAGTGAATGAAGAGGCTTGCCTAGAATCTTTTGGGCAAATTTAACTCAAGAGTTGATGTGACCAATAATGAGCTCTGTGATTAATAAATCGATGGGAATTAATGATGCACTACTGATTATCATTAAACCACGACGAATAGTTTTGAAGTCTTGATTTAAAAAAACAGTAAACACTACAGGGGAGCAATAGAGTAGATTGGGTAAAAAGCATTGATGAACGAGAGCTGACAGGACTGACTGTGGGGTTCGGAATTGCTTGAGTTTACGTAACTGAAAAGATGGGCATCTCAGTTTTCCTATACAGTTGTAGATATGTGTAGACCAATGGACATTGATGCCGATAGTGACACTCAGGTACTTGACTGAGGTCATTTTGGACACAGGTTTATCGTTTAGAATAGCAGAGTCCATTGAAAATGAGGAGCCGGAAAGACTGAAAATA
>UZAN01045142.1:3585-14771 GCA_900618425.1 Echinostoma caproni
GCGGACAATCAAAGGGGGCTGCCATTCAACACACACAATGGGGGATGTCAGGCAGTGATGGTGGGATTCGAACTCACATCCACGGGGTGATAATTGGGTGACGTTACCACCGAGCCACCATCGTCTTTCGTCAACACACAAAGTACACAATATCACTGTATGCAAGCACGTTTTCAAACATTCTGAGCCGATATGAACTGAGAATAGAAATACATTGCTGTTAACCAACATGTCTATCAGTGTCTTCAACCATCCAGTTTCGATGAAATTTGGACCCCAACTTGCAAGAAGAGAAACGCCCACTCTACCCAATCGGTTTGCGCATTTCTTCATGTGTGGTCTCTATGTTATCTATTGACCCTCGCATGTCTTCTTTCTCTAGCCTGGAGTGGATAGAGCGAATAAGGTGCGGTGTTGCAGACGACTGTCGAGCATAGGCCCAAATTGATGCGATCGCGATTTTGTTTCTCGATTTATTCGCAAAGACAACCACTCCCATCTAGGTTACTAACGTGCACACTCCATTTAACCGGGGCTAGAATAAGTAAGCATTTATGGTCGAAAATCTCCAGGAGATGAACGTATTCTCCTCGTGAAATTCAGTGTTTCACGTTCGTGAGGCATAACGGACCGAGCTGTGGTCCAATATTTGTGACTTCAGCCAGACGTCACATTGTCGTAACGTTTGTCTCACTCTTGAATACGAGGCATGGGGATGCGTGTAATTATCCTCTTTATGGTGCTGTCATCCTTGACCACTATATATATAAGTAAGCGAAGCAGTCACCTTCAAACAATTCCTGAACATCTGGTTTCCACGCAGAACCAGTTGTAATCCCGTCATACAGCATCACTTTGCACTTTGAAGGTGAAAAACACATACCGAAGGGAGCGACAGAACTTTTTTGTCTAGTGTGTTTTTTGCATCATCCACGCATGCGAACAGGCAAACGGTGTTCTCAGAGTGCTCCAAATCGCACAGCCTTTATCCAATTGCCCATTCAATACCAAAACAAACTAGTGAGAACTGAGTGCGTCTTTATGATGAAATTGCGCAAGATTGGACAAATGTTTCCGTTTCATTTCACCTCATTTATTGGATCTGGAGCTTCTGCAAAAAAAGCGTATAAGCCAAATAGATGTACTTTAGACGCTGTCTCCTCCCAGATACATTTTATTAGATGATTCTTCAAGTTCATTCGCTTCTGCCTCCTTGATTATTCCTCCATTTTTGATTCTGTTTCACGAAATCTTCTTCTTCGAAAGTTACAGACATGTAGTTATTCCGCCACTTTATTGTCGTAGTTGAAAGACTATTTCTCAGAAAGAATTAAACGAATGACAGCAAACGGCACTATTTCAAAAATGTTAGTGAGTGTTAGTGGAGTCATTCAGGGTACTGTGTGTTCTCCATACCTATTTTCAACATTCATCGGTGACTTATCCACTCACTCACCGGCCAAGATGTTTGAATATACCGATGCTCTGATCTGATATCAATCCCTTTCAAACCAACCGGACATAGAATCATTTTCTGACAGCTTGGTACAATTGCAAAGTGGTCTTCATTTGAACGATTCTAAATTCTTCAAATGCCTTTTTAGTCTTTCCCAATCCAACAACCCCGTCCCCGTCACCAGAACACACCACCAAACACCTAGGATTTACCATATGGAGCACTCTACAGCAGTGGCCGATTGTCATGCGCTAAAATATCTTCCTTCTGATCGAATTGAGTTTCATCAAAATTATCACCTATATTATTTCTTAACGTATGGGCAATAAGTTATCGCTTGTCTTCTTCGATCTACGCAGTTTCTAGACTGCGCGATTGTTTATTAAACGTGCGCGACCTTGGTTATCAAGATAAAAGTTGTCGTTTTTTTTCAGAACAACGCTCCGTGTCAAATTTCACGAGGGGTCAGTAAATTTATTTAGTAAAGGAGACTGACTCACTTATTATTTGCTTTTAGATTTCAAAAAAGATACATGACTCTAAGGTCCTGTTTTGAAGAGAGAGATCCAGGGTTACCTCTACAATAAACACTGAAGGCAAAAGTGTGACACGTAATGGAGCACAGAATAGAAAATGACTTCATAACAAAGTCGGTGGATTTGGTGTCGAAGAGACGCGAAAATGTCCTAAAGAACAAAAGCAGACTAATTGGCCATCAGTGTACACAAACTTTACATCTTAATTATTATGAATGTTATTTTGTTGTAAATAAAAACTGTTTAATTCTCTTTAGTTACCACTTAACTCATCATAATCTAGTTCAACCACAACGGACGAAATGGGAGTATCCGCCACATTCTGAACCCTTCCATCTGCTGAGTATAAACGAATCAGGAAAATCACTGCTATAAAGACTCACCAACACTTGCTTATTATCATTTGAGGAAAAAATTAATTCAGTATAAATGATGGTGTCTATACGAACCCACAAGTGTTTACAGGGACCTGTTGCTTCCGTTTCAATTAGACTTGTACCGTGTTCCTCCCATGTGCTATCCTATTTCGGTAGACTGTGTCGCTAATTCTTCCAGATAAGCAAGCGACTGTAATCTTTTTGGGAAGCAAGCAACTCTATCAGTTCTTTCGTTTCACAGTTTATTTTTTGTTTTGTTTTACTTCATTGTTCGCCCGTTATTTTCCCTGGACTAATTAAAAAGATGATCGTTCATTTTCGTCGGAGTTTGGCAATTATTCGCCTTGTTCTTCTTATTCCCATAAACTCTCTAATCATAAAATTATGTGGTTTTCATATTATCCCATGTGAGAATTTTACCGTAAGATATTCAACAACCACAGTTCTGTGCTCAATCTCGATCTATCTGTTTGCCGTTCGCACACTACAACCAGATCCAATTATCACTGCATACCCTCAGTCATGAACATTTACCGTAATTCAAGTGTATCCTATTTGTCTTGTATTCTAAATAAAGAGAAAAAGATCCGAAACGAAGTGGTTTCGAACCTACAAATATAAACTTCTATTTTATCGCAACCAAAGTTCATTTTGACCAAGTGGGAAAGGAAAGCGAATAAGCGGCACTCATGGAATATAACAAAAATTTCCTATCAAATGATCGGCAAAACTTTTATCACCCGATTTCCCTTGAATGATGTAGTTTGGGAACTTCTGTCTCATTCAGTTTGCTAACAACATCGCAATAAGCGAAAAAGGAGTATTTTCTTCGTTTTCTTTGTTCACGTGACATTCAACGCGTGACAGCGTCGTTCGTTGTTGCATTACAATTTTGTGTAAAGCTTATGGTTTCATTAAGTAACTTGATTCACAAATTGACTTGATCGTCGACTTTCGCGAAAATGCGCGTGTCCATTCTTAGAAACGTTGTAAAATAAAAAAGGTGAATACAATTGAGAAAATGCAACAAACATGACCGGGGGTTGAACCCGAAAATGGGCACACTGATATCTATTCTCGTTTGTCAACCAACACATAGGAATTAATTAATCCTGAAAGAATGCATAAACAATTGGATTATGATTGCTAATTTTCTTCGGAAACTTTTAATCGTGGTGTAAATTCAGAGAAGGAAGCCAAAAAAAGGATTCTGTACGGAGATTGATATTATGTGCGCATGAAGTACAATTTGTCTAGTCAATCTGTACGAATCTTTCAGATTTCAGAAGAGACCAAATGTGAAGTGCCTACTCGCGCTCTGCATATTGCCTATGTCACAAGAAAGATTTGCATTCTGTACTCATTACGTACCAACAGTCCACTGAGAGTCGACCTCAATTAGGACATCCTATTCTCTTTATGTACTTTAGTCGCTCACAACCCCGGGTGAATATCTGCTCAGAGCTAAAATAACAAGAAACCGGGGCAAATCCCCCGAGGTTTTGATATCTATCTTTGGAGGTCCGTCAGTCGGAGGCGCCGGCATATCTTGAAACATCATTAACCAGTCAGTCAATCATCACCACATTTGCCCCCCAAAACGGACCGAGAAGTAAATCGGCAACTGTGGTTTGGAACTGATTACAACTAATCAGATTTCANCCCCCCACCCACGTATCTCCTCCACATCTCGAAAGGAGAGACAGAAAGAGAGAGAGAGCGAAGGTGAAAGTTTGTGAACGTTTCACCGGAACTTTCTAATCCTTAGATTTTGATTGAATATGATGTGATCAGACAGGGATAAGGCTATGTATGAACTGAGATCGTCAATTACCCCGGGGCCCAAAAGTGCGATTCCACCCAGCCCAATGCATTAACAGAGACAGTTGCAATGAACCAGCATCTCTAATATGATTATATGCTTGTCAGAGTTTACTTAGCTACGATAAGCATCAAAAACGGTTTTCGACATCTTTTGAAATGTGCACCTACTTCCTGAACTGTCTCGTGGGTACAGTGACGATAAATATTTGTACATAGGTGTCACAAATTGTCCGTCATTGAATTGCTTCAAACCCATTTAATTAACTATGCGATTTTGCAATTGCAATTAGGTCTACGAAGAATTATCTCACAGGTTTTCTGTGTTATCTCGTCTACGGTGAGAGAACATTAGTTCACTGGAAGGAGAAAATAAAATACTTCTTTTTCAAGACAGCCGCTGGAGCAGGCTCATTCTTCATGAGAGAAGGGTTATAGAAATTTCCATGTGGTGAATAGCAGTATCAAAAATACCGTGGAAATATTCGCGGGCGATATGGTAATCAGGCTTTTATTAAAAGTGGTCTGTTTGTAGGGGAATTACTATTAACAAAACTTGCTGGTATCGTCAAATTCGAAAATGGTTTCGGATTATCAAGGAATCCACTGATGTTGCAAAATCAGCGGTCTCAATCAATCAGGATGCAAACGTCCGGCAACTCAATGTTCAAGATAACGTGTTCAAATGCGATTATGGGTGAAGTGGAGAGGTAGTTTGATGTGAAAATATGCAGCACAATCTACTTAGTTCAGCTAAAGCTTATGAAAAATATTCAAACATTGCAAAAGTTTAACAATATTTCGCTTTGTGCCCCTTAACTTCACCATTCGCAAACTTAGATTTCGGATAAGGATTCTTTGAAAAACGGATTTTGGTCTAGGCAAGAAAACAACCACCATATCTGTCGGATTGTATCATTACACGCTGACCTAATATGGCCATTCGCTGATTCGGGCTGATATGGGCGCCCATGTGGTTGAAGAGTCGAATCTAAGACTCACATCACCCGGAGCTTTGGGTTTCGAGACACGGTACAGGGAAGCACCAATAATAAGCATTGCCAATCAAAGTTAACAGGAACCAAACAACTTATAATTGTTCTCAGTTAGCCTGAGATTTGTAAGCTTTCATCTGAGGTAAGATGTATCAAATATCTTGGAGTCACCATTTCCCGCAATCTTTCCTGGTCTCCTCATGTCATCGAGACATTTCACAAAATCAGAAAACTCATCTTTTACATTATTCGTTTGAAGATGCTATCTACCCCAACTCACTTAGTAAAGCGTTTTGTCTTATCCTGTGTCCTTCCCCAATGGCTTTGTGCATCTTCTGTTATTTTTCCGGGTCTTTTTATCAAAGACTTTAAACTCATACGTACATTCATCAAACACGTATATCGATACAGCGGCATATCCCGTGAGTATGTTGTGCAGCACCTTAGGGCGTGCCAGAAACTTCCTACCGGAATACTACATGACCCATCTCACCCACTGTACCCGCACCTTAGTCAATGTATCTCCACGTCTAACACTCGTTCCATGTATAAACACATAACAGCACTCACCACCATATACAAGTCTTCTATAATACCGTACCTGGCACGGTTTCTTACCAACGCTGATCTTGTTATTGGGACTGTTAAACAAAATCTTTGCGAAATAGGATTTTTGTATACGCAACGCATCATCATACCTTTTTTACCTTGTTAGTTCCAAAGAAGAGTGATTATGTAGTAGCTGATTATTTATTCCCTATGGGGAGAATTAAAGCCGCTTCTTGAATTGACTTTGACTAATTCACACGAAACCCCCTCCCGCCGTTGGCGAGAAACTAACATAAGCGTGACACACTTTGTAGACCTTGATCTCGTTGAATTCGTAAAGTTTATACGAGAATATTACCATCCAATACACATATAGTGTCTTCCAGTCGAACGGGATACCAGAAATTGAAGTCCCTCCCCGCAGCAGAATCAAACTGTGATCACAAGAAATGTGCACAAGACTCACTAACCAAAGCCAAGAAACGTGTCTCGGGTGTTTTCTTGTAAACACTCCCATCCTTATTGTAATGAAAGTTCAGATCATGCTCCAGCTCACTCACATCGCGTGCCACGTGACTGGTCAGCCTCGTTATCAACCACGCCAGTATTGACAGGTCTAATGATTATTGATTTGTATTTCACCCACTGAGACTGTTATTCGTGTTGAGATAATTACAGTCAGCCCGATTCTGTTTGACGGGGTGTTTTCTTCACAAACCAAGGGCGAACAGCTGTAACCCATTATTTTTCTACGACTGATCAAAACTTTTCTGTTTCATATTTCCGAAACCAAACTCCATCAAGAGATTCGATATGGACAACAAGAGATTAAAAAACTGGAATCAAACAGTGATCCGAAGCAGATAGAGTTGAAATGGTGTCCAACACCTCACTTTGTTTGAATGGGTCAGGAAGTGAGTAAATTATCGCTGGAGGCACAATGCATGTCTGACTGTATGCATGCATGCATGCATGCATGCACACTGACGAGGAGTACATACAGTCCGAAATTTATAAAATAATTCCTCCAGTTTTAGAGATGAAAAATATGATACTTAGACTCCTATCGTTTTCACAGGGATTAGGCTAAACAGCATCCTTTGCTAATGCCGTTCAATAATTACAAAGTGATTGCCTCAGAAAAGATAAAAATCCAATTGATTATACGGGAGTTAAGCAAATATGTGAAGCTTCGCACATGTGATTCCGGCGTCCTCACCGGCTTGTTTTTATCCACTAAATTAATTTCCGCATCGATTGGAATATACCATGACAGATCAACAAGTTGAGAATCCAGTAACCTCAAAACAGGGGGCCTTGTCGGTTGCACGTGTTTATTTTGAATCCAGATAGGTGGCAGTTTAACGTACGCGTAACATCGAAAGCGAGACCAGACTGTTGTGCACACAAATAGCTGATCAATGTCCACCCAGTGTACACGAAGGGAAAAGTTGAAAACAAATCTACAATCGAGTGACAGTGGACAAACAATTGATCCAGACACAGTATTTACGATCTTTTTTCAAAACATTAAAAATTCACTCCATGTGGAGAGATCCGAGCAAGTGTGAGATCCATTTTAGAAATCTAGGTCGGGCAACGAACGAGGACTTGGGTCAAACATGGGTCTTACGATGAGAAAAAGAGCCTGTTTGGGGGGTTTCTATGGAAAAATGTATTTCTCTATTGACCCAAAAGCATCTCTTGTTAGTTTTGATACAATCCTTTTATTCTCAAGTAACGAAATTAGATCTTATTTTATACGTTTCACATACTGATTTCATTAGACGTTTGCGGTTTGCAGTGTGACGCGAACCCACCTACCACACAAGATCTTGTGTGATTCACTGATAGTAGAACTAATCGTAATGAATATTTATGCCATCATTACACGATACGATGCATTAGGAGAAAATATCTTCGTTAAAAAAACAACTTTTAGCATCAATGTGGAATATTTGTAGGCAATACAACATGGTGTGGTGGCGATCTGATCCCGTGCGTTTTCTGTGAACTTCAAATTAATCCGCCGTATTTTAAAGTATCGAATTTGGACTAGTTCATTCGACTATGGAAATATATCAGACATTGTTGACGGTCATGACTGACCATCAACCGTATAGCTTAGGATTAGAGGTTTGAAGTCCCACCATGAACGTTTACGATTCGAGTCCTGACGGGAACACAACATGTACACATTGCTGACGGATCTTGAATAGGACGAAACACTTGTCCGCTTCTCTTTGTCGGTTATCACAAATGTGTCCATTGTTTAGAAGCACCGTAACATCTGTACAAATGAAAGAATTTTTCTAGCCAATTTGGCGAGGAAACAGTGATTAAAACAGTATTATCTCATCTTTCTGTCAATTCCTGTCTCAATTCATTGAAAAGCATACACTACATTGAAGGTTAAAGGAAACTCTCGGCAGAGCATACTTCGAGGTCACTTAGAAATGACAAAACTGAAGTCCGAAACGAAACACAATTCGATCGCTTGCCAAATCCCAGTTCTTGTTGAAGATTCCATTTTCTTTAGGGCATCACGTTTGGATTAGCCCATTCGATTGTTCAGATGCTACAGGCACTCTGGATGGTCTTGAGCGTTGGTTCAACTCCCCGATTCCTGACAGGGACACACACAAAATTACGCACTGAAGACCGTTCCAAACAGGAAAAGAGCTCTGTCCCGATGCTCCTTGTCGGTCATCACAAACATTTCCGTGTCATTTTAAATGCACTCCATTAATTTATGTCAATATTTTTAATGTCCATTGTCTGCTAAATGAAGAATATATTCGTGAATGTTGTGATGATGGAATTCGGTTGCGTGTGACAAAATGAGCACAAAGTTTCGTCCGTTTTGACTAGTTCACTCTCACAATTTTAGTTTTTTTTCGTCCGGTTTTTTGCGTCGCCATAAACACCCAACCTATTCTGTTTTGCTGTGAGGTTATTTTCAAATATTTTATTAATGGTTTCTGGACATTATTAAAACTCCAGACAAGTTGCACATGTGTCGACTGAGTGAGTGCCATCTTACACTTACACCTAAATGAAAATGCAAAATGGTGCGTACACACGACTTCAGCAGCAGAAACAACAACAATACCCTTTTTGCGTTCCGGTCTATTACACACATTACAACTGTGTCTGAGTGACATTCACAGACACACACACACACCTGCACACAAACACACACACACACAGAAGAGCGTCTTTTGCTGTCTGCCCTAACTGCGAAGCATGAAATCATCATCATTATCATCAGCATTATCATCCGGAATGGTGAAAAGTGAATGAAAAACAGTTTCAAGGTTTACTTGGCGACGTATAATCCAAACTTTGTTCACTGATGAGATAAATGGAGCCAAATATAATTTGCTTAGTCATTCACTGGATGTCAGTTTCAGATTTTAGTCGCGTGGACATTCACCTCTGACAGAACTCCTGTGACTGGGATTTTGCAAATCATGTAAGCCCCTCCCCCGAACCGAACCGAAGAAATGGAAAAACTACACAAACACGTTTTGCAGAAAAATGTTTACCGATTTAACATATTTTGCCGGGGATTTTTGGGGAACATAAACCAAACAGACATAGATTTACCTTCAAAATTGTCTCAAATGTATTATATCATGTTAACTATTCCTAACCGGAAATTTGAATAGTGAGTTGATTCGCTTTTATCACTAATAAATTTGGGTATAACGGTTGCTGGATAAGTGTTTATCACAAATTGTTTATAAAGATTTGCGGAGGCAGTCAAAATTGGTTGGATTCAGTAGGCCAAAGTAAACTAGCCGTGAGCGACTGTGCTGCACAGTGATCGGGGACCAAGGTGACAAGTCTCAGTACTGTTGGCTGACAGAGCTAGCAGCATGTGTGTAAAAGGTGTCTGTCTGGTAGTTCCTGTGTTGGAACTATATTGTATTTTCTCCTATTAATAGTTACGATTACCACGACAAAGGTTCTCCTGATTACTTTGCGTTTGCCAACATGTTCAAGTTCCGGACCCTTTGGGTCCGGTTGTTGTGAGATACTACTTACATTTGTCGGTAGTATGCGGCGGTTTTCTTCAACGATCATGAATTAACAAGACTACCGAAGGCAAAGTGCTGTGTCTCAAAGAATCACCACAGACTGCTTCATTCAACACCCAGTATGCTGACGGAAACTGCAATGATATGTTTCAGATGAGATTTCTGTGTTATGCATGGTAAATTATTGATATTTCGACTGTACTCTGCAATAAACACCTTCCCTCGACCGAGCACCGCCTTGTGCAATTATATAAAACACAGGCACAATGATGACATCAGTGGTACCATTAATACTATTAGGCGAAACAGAAGACTAGAAATGTAGAGCCTCAAACAGCATCAAGTCGTGCAGCTAAGAATGGATTGAACATTTTCATGTCAAATAATGTTCATACTGGACGGTGTAGTTTGTTTAGCTTAAAACCAAATCCTGAGTTCGAACCGCACCCCACCGCAGACCGTAATCTTCCCATTAGCTGCACTTTCTCCGAGCGGCCTCTGTATGACCACAGTCCCCTACCTGGAATTTTATTGTACGTTTCGTTAATCAATATACATAAATGGAAGTAAAAACATTAATTATATTAATATTATTCGGATCTTGCTGAATAGACCAGTCATAGATATCAGGTTTGGTAAAATTGTCGGACAAACTGATTGACTCAACCACCGTTTGCGGGTCTATCCTAGAACGACCTTTCCAACAAATTCGTCAACATGCACCTTTTTTTGACCTGCTTATTTTTATTCTTGATTGAACTAAACGAAATGGGAAAATGTGTGTAGCTCTCTTCCCCGACCCTCGCCCACCACATATAGGTGATTGTATCGGGATTCATTTATTGAAAATAGCAGATTGACAGAATATGTACTGTTTTTTGCCCTCAGCGAAGAGTTCATTTAGAACAAGTCCCCCCCTTTTCTTTCACATGGAAGGCTAAAATACGGAATACAGAACTGGTATCGACGTCACTCAGTGAGATACACATAACTGGTGATGAATATCGCTCCGCAAAATGTTCAACTTTTCCGGCGAAAACCACTGGGAGAATGTACCAGCGCCGTGCAGTCAATATGTATCTCGGTGTTTAATTCGTGCCAGAGAGAGAGAGAGATATGGTTTGTCGGTAGGGTCAAATGAGTGCTATGGAATCGCAATGCGCAGTTCATGGACAATGGAAAACTCCCCTCCTCCCTTTAGTATTCCAGTCAATCGAGAACGGTATGTTCGTGATCTTTCCTGTTTGAATATGGATACTGTACTTTTGGAAGCACTATCATTAGGACTAAATTTCTGTTGTCCATCCAGTGGAAATAACGAATTGGGAATCGAAGTGCAGTTTGAAAATCTTTACTCCCAAACGGGGTTATTGACAGCGACAACACAAGAGGCAGTGGATGATTTCAAA
>UZAN01045143.1:17417-33632 GCA_900618425.1 Echinostoma caproni
TTAAATGTCATGAAGCCCTCATTTTGACATCAGAATCGAGCACTCGGCAATAAATCCCTTTTCAGTTTCAAGGGTTTATTAATACAAAACCTATTTCACTTTCCTTTTTTTTTATCAAATTTCATTTTCAAATAATAACCCATCCAATTGCAATATGTGACTGACCACAGGATTGAGTTTATGCCGTCCGAATTAATCTAAAGTAATTTTGGCTATAGTGATGCTACCAGATTAAACCATAGTTGTCGATTCGGACTAGATTTTTTGTACATAACTTAATACTTGGTTCGTTGTTAAAACTTCATCCAAGAGAAACCACGTAATCGAAACAGGTGGAAATATGTTACTGAGAGATTTCACTTCTTTTCCAAGCACGAATGCATTTACTGATTCACATTCATGTTCTTCATTGCCACGCTTTAATTCGTTCGCTGCAATTTCGTCTACAAACTAACATAGATTTAACACAACCTTTCAATATAACACGCTACTTCATCAATGTCTAAATAGGCGATTTCTTTTTCAAAAGCACGCTCATCCCAAAATACCGAATGCGTTAAATCTTCAATCCGATTACAAATATTCCTTGGACGCCGCATTACCGTCTCATTCAACATGGGTTTGGACTCAGCTTTTATAAAAGCGTTGATCAATACGTGCAGCTAAACAGACAAGCCTTTTTTGACCGGAAAAATGGATATGAGAATGTCTATTTAGGCTCTTACGTTGAATTGCTCATCGTCAACGGAAGACTGAATGTATTCTAGTAAATATTTCCGGAACGAATATTTGAAAGATCAAACGATACCCTGGTCCATTGTTTGTAACAGAAGAGCAATTCGGAGTCAACTGTATTAATTAGACATTCAAGAATGCAACGGCTCTGTTATTTCAAGAAGCCTTGCGGTTGATATCAAACAGTCTACTTTGGAAGAACTTATTAATCATCGTACAGCCACATACAGTGAAGCGAACTTCACTGATCGCTGCCAAACCCGTAATGCATACAAGGTTAGTGGTAAAATTTAAGGTGGACAGGGATTGAACCTATTTTGAGGGAGGGAGAAGAAGATGAGCCACTATAATCAACACACAGAGTACGCAATCAAACTCTGCATACAGACAATTTCAAGCATTTTGAATTGATAAGAAACGACAACAAGAACGCCACTGCTGTCGGTTCACTGCCATATCCTTCAATGTCTCCAATCAACCAGTTGTGGAGTCTTTCAGACCCCAATCTGGAAGGCGCGAGACACCTACTCTACCTAATGGGTCTGTGCATTTCTTCATGCCTCGTCTCCACGTCATCTGTTGACCTCCACGTGGTTTCCTCCAGCCCGGATTAGCCACAACCAATAAAGCGCGGTGCGGCAGACGATGGTTGGGCATGCGCAATACGTGTCCTAGCCGGCGAAGTATAGTAATCTGAATCCGGTGTGCTACCAGGTTTATACTTGATAGACTCCCAAACACACAACGGCTTACCTCCACGTTACTAACCCGTTTGCTCGATCCAACGTGAAAACACCGATAATCGAAAACTTCTAGTCGACGGATATCTTCTACTCGCAAATTCAAGGTCTCAAGCCATAAAGCAGGACTGAACGAACGCTAGCACAATATACACGACCTTTCAACTTCAATGAAACGTCGCGTCAGGACTGAACGAACGCTAGCACAATGTACACGATCTTTCAGCTTCAGTAAAACGTCGCGTCTACGGCAAAGGTGTTTCAGTCCTGCGCATGCTGCTCGAGCCTTGGAAATGCGGGCGGTTATCTCTTTTGTTGCGTTACCGTCATTGGTCACGCAACTGCCCAAGTAGGAAAAACAATCCACCACAACTAAATCCTGACCATTAAGTGTCAGAGCGGGAGTAGAGGAATCCCAGTCCTGCAGCATCACTTGGCACTTTGAAGGTGCAAAGCACATACCGAATGTGGCTACTGTGCTTCTCAATCTATCAAGTGCACTTTGCGCGTCCTCCATACATTCGAAGAGACAGACGACGTCATCGCTTCCTCCAAATCGCATAACTTTTCTCTACCTGTCCATTCATTACCTACGTTTTGGAGTTCCCTTAGTGCGCTCTTCAGTATTTCGTCTGCCACGAAATTGAACAATACCGGCGAAAGAGGGCACCCTTGACGAACGCCGCTGCTGATGACGAACAGCCTACTTAGTTCGTTGTAGACCCTTAGACGACCGGNCTTCCTCCAAATCGCATAACTTTTCTCTACCTGTCCATTCATTACCTACGTTTTGGAGTTCCCTTAGTGCGCTCTCCAGTCTTTCGGCTGCTACGAAATTGAACAGGAACGACGAACAACTTATTAATGATAATGTTTCTCCACTCATGCCCGAACAAAGCATTTATGTAATCCCTAAATTTCTTGGATCAAAAAGCTGTTTGGGAGCTGTTAGGGTGATGCTTTTGTCACTGTCACAGACGTGCCTTGGACCTTATGGTCCGGGGTTCGAGCCCCGCCACCCAACTTTGGTGGTAGGCATCTGTGCTGTCGTCCGGTTTAATACCACACCTTACCTTTCAGGGCCTTAAGTGGTTTGCTACTGCCGGTCCCGGGGCTTACGTTACCGGTTTCCATCGCTGAACAACAGGTCCTCGTGGCTATGTCAGCTGTTCATCACACGAAAGTGTGTAATAAAAACAACAAAATATACCGGTCCATATCCATCGATCAACTGCACAAACCCACTCGAAATTCGCCCACCGTACCGTCAGACTACTAGTTTCTTACTTTACAGGACCTTGTACCGTATGTTTAACCACGAGCGAGACCAATCTTTGGAAGCCTGGAAGTTACTAAGAATCATTCTTTGTGACAGTCCAAACACCTTGGAAACGGTGCTCTTCACCACTGGCAACTCGTCATGCATTTCCTTCACAGCGGTAAACAGTACTAAAGTCACATCATTAACAACCTTGAAATTGTCATTGGTTTTCAGGTGGGATCTTCTCCGAGATGCTCCAGCGTTGATGAACTTTCCGGTAATCGTTCGATGGAATATAAAACAGCCTTCCTTGAAATGCCAAGTGATTTCGCTACAGAGCTCTGAGTTGTACCTGGCTCGTTCAACATTCCTCTTCTCTCTGATAGATAGGCGCTTGCACATTGTCGCCTCTTGGACTCCTCGCTTCTGTCTTCCTCACATTGGCTCTCCAATTAGTGAGCAGCTTCTTGTTGTGCATCACACTAACTGAGATGTCATTGGCCGAATGTGACACTGTATGTTGATTGGTTGGTACATCGTTCAGCAATCAAGTGAGTAGGTATCAGCAATTGCGGCATGCAGATGGGACGACATTTCGTAGTCAGGACCTACATTGTTATTTAAATGGTTGGTTTAGGTTTTCTGAAAAGTGGCAAGATATTAGAAAATGCGACTTTTCATGGGTGCGACATAACAAGAGATTGACTGTAGTCTTTGCTGATCGGTTGCAGTTTCTCCGTTCTGAATATATCCCACTTGACATAGGATTATGAACAATCAATACCACACCTAACCTATCGGGGCTTTATGTGATTGGCCACTCCAAGTTCCGGGGCTTAGGTTACCGGTTTTCATGACAGAGAAGCAGGTCTTCGTGACTATGGGGTTCGCCCCGACTGCTGTGTAGTAAAAAAACTGCATTAAGGTAACGAGCTGATTTACGATCAAACCTACAAGGCTCGATTGATCATTCGTATTTAACTCAGTTACTTGTGAGTAGTGGTGTGGGATAAAAACAGTCAGTTCAAATTAATCGATACGAATTATCCCACACCATTACTCACAAGGAACTGTGAGTTAAATGCGAATTGTATAAAGAGTAATGTGACGATCTAGTTATTCGCGTGAATGTGACATCAGATGCTTCTTCCTGTAAGTTTGTTCATTGTGTGTGATAATCTCCTCACTGTTGGCAAAGTACTGAAAACCAGTACTCTCCACTACCAGCCCAGTTGATCGACCCTATCGATCAGGCGGAAAACATTCTTTACTTTCATAACCAATGTTGTATGTGCACCCAGGTCATCTTTTTAATGCCAGATTCATGTGTGCGTATTATATCTTCACCGAACTATGAATGTTTGGCGCCTGACGGACTGCGATAGAATCCATGGTTAATGCGGTAAGCCTTGCTAATTTTTGCACAAAATATGTTCTGGATGGATAATTGTTGTTAGAACAGTAATAATACTCAGAAAATCCGTTTTCCAATGAAAACTAGAAAGCTGAGATCAGTCACTATCACCGGAATTCACGCAACTTTCAAGGTAAGTAGCCTCGCTGTCGTCCGGCTAAATACCACACCTGTTCTTGTAGAGCATTATGTTTTACACCACTCCGGGTCTCGGTTGCCGGTTTCCAGTGCGTCCTTGGGACTACGGGGTTCCTCGCACAGAAATATATACTAAAAAGTGAATTGTCTACTGGAAACCGACCCCGTAATGCGCTAGACTTGATAATGGATTGTCTATAAAGACGACGTTTTCCCCAGGATGGTGGCGTCAGGTGGTATGTACAGTAGATGTCATCGTATACAAGACGAACGGAACGTGGAGTGGAAGGATCGAATGCACATTACAGCTCTTCCGACCTTCCTGGGTCTGATGTTTCTGTTGCTCAATGTGCGAAATGATCATGTAATCCAATTGGATCTTGCATTACGCCATGGCAGCAAGTAGTCCGATGAGGTACCCGCATTAACCTTCCCAAGATGAGTTGTGCTATATCTTGTACCAACAAAGTGAAGCAGTTCAACTATACGGTAATCAAGTTAGTTAATAACGTGCTTCTTTTCATGTCTCGTTCCGGTTCCTCAGGTGTGTCGGTATCGGTGCTGATGAATCCCAACCATTGTAGTGCTTTTCAGACTCATTTTATGTATTGTTCACTCTGTATACGATTAAATTCATTTTTGTAAGCATCTGAAACCATACACGTTCGATTATTCGTCGTGGAAGAAGAATAGAAAAAGGGGTTCGCCGGAATTGCGCCCAAGACCACCGCATAATACTGAATCCCAGCAGTCGGATAAAGGAAACCGGTACTAACAGGACATCGTACTCGACTAGTACGGTTTTTATCACTCCGCATTCACCAAGCAGCACTAATGAGGTCAACTATACAAAAAATAATGCTAGCCGACCACAAGTTGGTCGAAAGAAATAATACCACATTCCCAAATAGATTCTATGGCAAAAAATATCTTTCATGTGTTTATAACAATGCGCCTTAATAAATCTTCCGAAATAGAACATCATTGAGAAACCAACCAGTGCGGCATTATTGCTGTTACTGAAACTTGGCTGATCAGCGACATTTTCGGCTCGGAATGGAGTTTATCCGATGCGGTTCACGTACCATCAACACTAGATTCAGTGCCAACGAACGAGGAACTGATGGTGGAGTCTTTCAATGTCACGCCCCCATTAAGATATCGGCTACGCCTTTACCGAAGAAAAACGGGAGAATAATACTCGTGCCACCATAGGTTCCAAAAATTGCAAACATGGCAATGGGTCGTCCCATAAGACGATCACAATATTTTGGTGACATGAAAAAGCTTTGCCGAATATCTTATCGAAATAACAATGGCTGCGACAAGTGTCGACACTTGTAATAAATCTAAAACTCGATAATCACTCATTCGCAACCGTACAAAGAAATGGATAGAGCGCCTTTCCTGGTGGGAGTACAGATGTCCATCTATCGAAACTAGGAATAATTTTACCTTACTGAGAAGTCAGTGTACCAAGTCTGTGCGGGAGGATAAACTGATGTACCGAGAATTTATTTCCAATCCGAAACTGCTTTATGAACATTTAAACTTTACAAGGAAGGTGAAATGCGGCATACCACCATTGAGATCGGTTGAACGTGTTTCAACTGCGGTGCAAGAAGCAACTAAGTTTCTCAAAATCCAGTTAGATCAAATGTTTATTGCAACGGCACACAAAGCATTATCATGTATACCGTATCCGTCAGTGGTTAATATAGCTTTTGAAGGTAAAACGGTAAAAGCAAAACCACTAACTGTGCGTAAGAATTCATCCCCAGGAGCAAACAACATGCATCCTCTAATTCTAATCTCACCAATCAATAACATATCAGAACCTCTGACTGTTATTTACCGAAGTACGTTCAAGGAGGCGGTAATTCCCCTGTCATGCAAGGAAGCGGTGATTTCACCCATTCACAAAAGGGGGTCTCATAGTGATCCACCCAACTACCACCCTATTACTCTTCTTCCGATGCTGTCATGGGAGTTATTGTGGCAGATCTACTGATGGAGTATCTGGAGAAGGATGACATTCTGAACCAGCTCGGTACAGACGTTCCTGCACCACAAATCTACTTCTTGCACGAAATGAGTGTATGAAGTCCTTCGATGTAGGCGAACCATTGGATATAGTTTATTTACTCTTCTACAAAGCATTTGACCGGGTAAATCACCAAATTATACTGCGGAAACTCTACAATTACGGAGTAAGAGATCTGGTTCTCGACTGGATCGAGAAGTTTCTCGGACAAAGAACCATGTCAGTTCGTGCTTATGATTTATTATCTGGACCTATCGCCGTTTTCCGAGGGGTTTCGTGCTGGTGCCTCGTCTTTTTCTTGCATTTATGAACGACTTACCACGTGTCTTTGAGCCAAACACTATTCACGGTCGACGGTAAATTTTGGATAGCAGTGACACATCCGGAGGACTACTTGGCACTCCAAGAAATGATCAATGCAGCCCACGGATGGTCCATCGCCATGACTGAACTCAACGTTTCAAAATGCAAAGTTATTTCCTTGCGGCACAAGACCCATTTCTGGGGCACCGAATACTACCACATGCGACTGATGAAAGGGCAAGTTGAATTACTTAAACATGCTTTCGGGCAGTTCGGAATAGCACTATTTCTACGCTTGCTATCAGCGTTCATTCGGCCACACACGGAATACGCCGCTCAAATAATTAATCCATAGTTGAACCACGAAAAGAAGGCTCCAGAACGTCCGCGAAGGTTGGTAAAAAAAATGCTAAAACGTCTGTATCACAAGACATACTCTGAAAGAATGAAAATCCTGAGGTTTTACTCGCCTCAGTACCGTCTATTTCGCGGAACCTAATCCTGACATACCACCTACTACATCAACCCAAGCACCCTTGCCGTTCTATGTTGACTTTATCTCAAAATAATCATCTCAAGGGACAGCATTTGCAGTCAGGGTGTGCGGTGTGTGCAATGTATTTCCATCCTATGTTGTGTGTTCCTACAATTGAATTATTCAAATAGCAACTTGATGAAACATTAGAACACCTTATATTTCGAAATGATTGAGTGATCATGCATATAATTATTATTTTCTATTTGTAAAGTTGTCCGAATGTTGCAGTTGCAAACAAGCCAACCCGTACTTAGCCCGGAGAACAAGGTACAGAACACGTATAGTCCAGAGCACGTAGCTTTGCTGAAGGAATCATGCGTCACGTGACAATCTACAGTAGAACAATGACTAACGGGTCAACCAATAGGAATGAGTTGTGGGGTCTTTGTGCGTGTGCGAGCGGACGAGAGCCCGCGTGTGCATGTGTATGTGGGTGAGGTAAATACTGGTCTTCGTCTGAGAGATCAGCACCGGCGAGTGGGACGAAGAATTGATTGACGGCATAATCGACGTTGGCACATATCACCGAAACATTCTGTAAAAATCCTATGCAATATGCCAAGCGTTAGCTTTGGTAAATCGCACGTAATAAATCGTTGGTGAACTGAACGGCCCCAGAGTCGGTAATTTTATTTGTATGCCATGTTCCGTCATATCAGAGGTTACAGTGATAATACTTTGGCTTTGGGTGTGTGGTGTGTTTTGATGTTCTCCGGAGAACAACTAGGAATATACGCTTCTGAGGTACACGGCCAAAGTGATATCGCCGCGCTTGCCGGGAGCACACAGCAGATAACTTTGCATATACATGCACACGCAAACGTGTCATTTCCAACTCTATGCTGTTCATCGTCAGAACTTAGTTAATACTCTAGGTTTTATCCTCATGTGGAAAAACCTTGAGGACCTCTATACGAATTTGCAATAAACGAAACTGTAATATTCGGAATAGGAATCCAAATCGAGTAGCACGAACTCGGAATCGGACTGAAAACCCACTGAATAGCCCAAAGTCAGGTAGAACCAAAGCGAGCTGTGGGTAAAGCTAATTCTATTCAGAAAGTCATGCAAATATATAGCACAAGCAACAAACAATCATTGGTCGATTCTTGAATGTTTAATCGACAACGATATGGTTTATTTGTTTGCCTTCTTACATTCAGCCAATCCGGTTGGTGCCAATTGAGACCACAGGATTGGTCCGTTATTCCGTTTCTCGATTGGTTACCTGGAGGCTGTATCGCGGTGCTTGCGTACTCGTTACACGATCACCATAGTAAATCGCGCGTTAGTACTCCAAAGTTGATTTGGGGTATCCATCGTGTGCGTCGTTTGATAAAAAGCACCACCCACCTCTGACCTGCACGACTTTTGCTGGTGTGCAAGCTGATTGGTTAATTTCTTCCATGATGTACGTCTAAATTCTCAGAGGAAAACGTAGTTATCCAACCAAACAAGGGAGCCTCGAAAGCTATCAAGCAACTAGGTGAGTGTACATCGATTGATAGATATCTCGGTCGAATGACCCAAACAAATCTATCATTTAGCTCTCTGTTTCAATAAAAGTAACGCAATAAGCATCAGATACAATCCTCTTACTTCTCTATCAGACAGCTCTCGGCTAAGTGGAAAAAGACACATGGAGTACAGACAGATAATATATTACCCAACCATTGCTTTGTGTCAGATTGGTCCAGAGACATCAAACAAAGACACCGGGATACGAAGATCAAACAAACATGCGAATAACATACGGATTGCGATTTGTTCGCTCATTTGTATTGTCTGTGTGTATTGGTTGCGACCACATTCCCGTAGTCCATTTAAAAGGGTGTGCTAACCGCACAGGTGACGGCGTGCCTTTTCCCCAAGGTTGCGTTGGCAACGCTCGGTCTGATCAATCTGAGTAACACTGTGATACCTTAGATTAGCAGCCGTGCTATCCTTCTCGGGAGTGGTGCACACCATCTGCAATTTTTTCCACACCAAAGTGATTACTCCACTTCTGTGAGTTAAAACATTTGGACTATCAGGCATTAATAATGTGACCAATTCAGACTCGAGTACATGTGGGGAACGCAGAATATAAACGACCAGGTGATTTACTAATCCGGAAATGAACTGCTGAATATACATTTCAGCTGCGGTTTGCTGCCCCTTTCCCCTCGGTTGAAATCGAACCTGACATGCCCATTCACACAACCTGCCGAATGGTCCGTGAGTCAGGTAAGGAAAGCCGACCGCTGCTTATGCAAAACACGTCAGTCTTTGCAATATGGACTTAAAGGACGGTGACAAAGGGCATTTGGTTTGGGTCGACTCCTCAGGTCTGACTATGTGGAGAAATGTTCAAAGAATTCTCGCGTCACCCGCTAAGGACAAAACCGGATGCTCCATCTGTGGAAATATGCAAAGAGCGTTTTCTCCAAATCGGATCGGATAGATGAGAAAAAATAGGTTCCGGAAGAAGTCCACGATCGCCCCCAGCTCCC
This sequence comes from Echinostoma caproni, assembly GCA_900618425.1. NCBI lineage: Eukaryota > Metazoa > Platyhelminthes > Trematoda > Plagiorchiida > Echinostomatidae > Echinostoma > Echinostoma caproni. Next base: position 27,083 of record UZAN01045143.1, read on the forward strand.
CATTGACAAATTAGTTCATAAACTACCTGCTGTCTCACTTTTCCTTTCACTCACAAATTTTTCCATGGTCTATCGACGAGGGAATTAAATAGGTCGGAACGTGTGGAATTCGCACTATGGTTTGAGTGCCCCTTGCTAACACGGTCATCGTTGACTGGTGATGTAATCTGATCTGATGAGGCCTTTTTCGACCAGCCATTTTAAATGGGTAAAATTGCAAACGAATCGCAGCTGAAATTTCTACTCAGTAATGTGATTCCGATTTAATGAAAGACCTGATACCTTCCGATGGGAATCAGAGGATGACATAATGACTGTTGTATGAACCAGAGAACTATAAACCGATACCATTTAAAGGCCAATACTGCTTGTGTTTTTCAGCATTTTTTGTTGTGTTCATAACAAAGAGTGCAGAGAGATCGAAGGTTGCAACTAAATTTCATTTCACTTTCCACCGGTGGGTGAGAAACCGATACGTCACAGTAAGCTTTGCAGCGACAAAGAAACCTTAGCATTCGAAAAGCGCGCATAATTCAAAAGTAAAAATACGTACGCGGAACGAAAGTGATCGGTAAAAAGAAGGCTATAGAATGAATAAGATCAATCTTCACTACAAACGCCCACTTTGTACCACATGATTGCTCTTTGATTGTCCGCTTCTCTCTTTCCAAACATGTATTCAGGAAAAGAGAGTGAGATAAAAGAAAAAAGATTCCAGGTCAGTTTGAACTGCAACAATCCCAAACCAAGCACTATTGTGGGAAGGTTGCTGTCTTTTCGCTGTTCATTTGAATAAAGCGATAGAGTGAAGATTTGAAACGTAAGGACGTTTCTCCATCCTCCATGAGGCACAGTGAACACCGCAGGCCACGGCGATATATTTGGCTGCATATGAAACATACCTTAACCAATGTATTCTATGAAGATCGACTACTTGAACCAGTGGGTGACTGTGGTTAGCTTAATCTTAATCTACACTTAACTCAGTATTGCTTGTCTGTTTGCTCCCCCAGACTCGTTCAAGGCCGCTTAGGAAGCGGTGTTTGAAAACCGACACCCTATTCACCCACGAGGACAGGGCTCTTTCTGCAATCGAATCAATACCGAAGTTAAATGGAAAAGCAGAGAGAGGGCTACTCTGGTGAACACCGCTTTCTGTGGTGAACTCAGAATATAAAGTGCTGTAAGCGGGCACACGGTTCCTGCCGATAGTATAAAGCGATTTTAATATTGGAATGAACTTCTGGGGCACAATTTTCAGAGTTTATCGCAGTCGACTAAGTCGAAAACAGCCCTCAGATCGAGGCAAACAGAAATGGTGGGTTTACGAAGTGATTGTCTGTGTTATAGCATTTTCTGAAGAGTGAAAATGTGATCTAAACAACCGAAAACCAGTTCTGAAACTAGCCTGATTCTCGCACGTGCGAGAGACAATCGACGGAGTGCAATGCCATCGAGAAGTTTATAGATGATGTTGATTAGAATATTCCCACTGGTTTTCATAAGAGTTTTGTTGCATTTATTGTAAATTGACAAGGTGACCTATTAACACCATTCGTTGGAACGTGTTCCCTCTCCTATGTTGAGCCCAGGAGTTTCGTCAACTCCTAGACCAAGGCTGAACCTCCATCCCTAAAAGCCGATGAGGACAGCCTGTTTGGGCCAGAAGGCTTATGCATTTTTAGATAATTTATTTTCCTGGTAGTCTATTTCAGACAGAGGGCGAATATTAGCTGGTAGTATTTGTCCAGTTGAAGCAGTCCAGAGAGGTCTAGCGTCAACGGATACCAGTTGAACTGTGCCTTAAAATGTTCTTCCCATCGCTTAAGAAGACGTTGCTAATAATGAATCTGTGTGCCGTTGGATTCTTTAATCAACTCTCTGACGCCTACCTTCCTTAGATTCGTAGTCCTAATTACACGGAAAAGATTGAGATATCCACCACTTTCTCTATCTGTCTAAATTTTACTAACTACCACTTGTCACGATCACTCCTCAGGATCTTTACGAGCTGGTGTTTTAGGGCTTTACGCGGTGTGTCAAGTTTGGCGTCAAGAGAAATGGCTCTGTGAGCATCCAGCAAGGCATCCGCGGTCGAGAATATTCATCGTTTGTGCTTTGATCGTGCCCCAGAATCCACCGTTATTTTGATCGACATTTGGATAAAATCCCTAATTACCGTCCAATGTTCACTCCCTCCTAGTGTTGGTGGTTGAGCTGAGCGGCGATGAGAGGTCTCCACTCCGAAGACTGATTCACAACTATCACCTACATTGTAGGTATCCGCTTCCGGCAGGTCTTTTAGGTTTTAAGCGTAATGGAAATCCGGTTCGTAACTTGGCTTGGTCCTTGTCCACGGAGGTGGACCACTGAGGGTGCAGTCCCGTAGCCAGTGGCAGCTTACGGTGACGTGAGCGGTTTCCATTTCAGGTGGTGTTGATTTTTGAGGGAGAAGTTGGTGCTGGATGTGAAAAATCCGTGGTCTGCACAGAGTTCAAGGAGGGGATTTCCGGATTGTTGGGATTGCGTGCGGGATGCCCAGTTATTTTTCTTATTCTTCCAGGAATCCCACTTGAGCAGTGAAGTCACCAGTAACTACGACAACATCTTTTTAGCGCACACTTCGGAGCAGTTGAGAAAAGTCCTTGTAGAAGTCGACCTTTATTTCAGACGAACTGCAGACAGCCGGTGCGCACACGAACACGGCGAATAAGCACTGATGCTAAATTCGATAGCTATTGAGCCATCGGGGCGTAAAACGCGGAGCCGACTCCTAATCGGAATCTAATCAAGAATTGGGCACTCAGCCTTGACGTTTAGCGCAACACTGCGGGTATCAGATGCCGAATCGTCTGACAGGCGGAAAGTGAAGCGTGAGGATGAGATCGGATCCGAAGAACGCGTGGTAATGATTGAGGTGTGGTCTTGTATGCGTATTGTGAAGACAGCGTAGGTTTGAATTGAAAGCTTTCAGGATATTAAGGTAATCTATCGGTTGATCTGACAGAGTGTGCGGACATGAAATGCAGCTCAATGAAACAGAGATTTTGGTTTCAACAACCCGGTTTATCTCACCAGTTAAACGCCGAATGATATCCCATGGGTGGTGTGAACAGGTGACATCTCGTATGATTTGGGAGTGAGAGGAAAAAACAGACAGATAAGGAAGACGGTTTGACATACTTTGCGTTAGCCCACACTGACGAAGGGATGTTCCTTTGGGGACCCTAATCGCAGACTCAGATTTAAGTCTGACACGCGAGGCAGCGGGATAAAGATCCAAAGCGGGAGCGTAACCGAAGCACTCGTTTGAGACATTACTGAAACCTGTCACGCGATACCGTCAGGTTTCAGTTCAGTGTTTTGTTCGCTGGTTCATGGACTGACGTCCCGCTGTTGGGATCGACCTTTAGCCTCATGCACCCAATGAGACAAGCCTAACGTCGACGAGGCGGCACCTCATTAGTTGGAACCTGTCAGATTGGGTGGGTGGTTGATGTCCAGTGAAGTGCGAAGACTTCTCCTAACGTTGGGAGGAATCCTCATATACACCTATCCCACGACCAACTAGCGGGATTTTTGACTGTTAACCTGCCTCTCACCATACTTATTTGTTACAGTGACCTCTCCGGGGTCGAGAGTGAATAGTAAAAGGAAGACATGAGGGGCCCAAGCAGCTGGCCTTATGAGAGTGAGCTTTGTCTGGCCTGATTGAATCTTCGGCTTTGAAAAGCCGTCCCGTGGTGCTCGTAGGGTGATTGACGCACGCTGGTCATCACTCCACGTCAAGGTGCGGTCTCGTCATGATGGAAAAAGATTCTAACCACATCTAACCCACTTAGTCTGAGAAGCTATCTTTTCGCCCCCCAAGAAAAAAATGCTCTCCCAAATGCGCACTCAGAATTACGTTTACCAGTTCGTAACATGGATTCAGTGATAAGATAGGAAAATGTGTCTCTTACACAACGCATGTGCAGCGGGCATCCAACTAATGCAGATCAGCGTCCTTCAGGTGACACAGCGAATCACAGAAACTTCTATTCCTATTTCTCCTTTCCGGACATACATTTTGATGGTTCAGTACCACACGTTTTCCCCCAGAAATTGTCCCAAGCATTTTTTTTAAATTATCATCATGAACTTCATTCTTAATCACATCGTTTTGGCATGCGATGACACCGCGTAGTTCAGACACTACTTTTTCTATTTTTGACTAACAAGTTCCGTGTGATACATATAGGCCAAACGAGATAAAATTAGACCGAAACAGTCCCCATGATATGTTGAGTACGGTCAGTGTCCTGGAATCCGGATGTAGCGGGATGTGAAGGTGGATATCTGCCAAATGGACTTGGGAGAACAAATCACGTAGTACTGTCTCGATAGCCGTAATCGAGGATTAAATGTGAATCTGCAACCGCCGCATATCCTCAGGGTTCCACCATCATTTTCCATTGCCACAACAATGGGAGTTGCTCATGTTGATGACGGAGCCTATGTGGTAGAACACGCCTTTTCAGAAACACTGGCTCATCATCGATCTCCAAAATTAATTCAGGTGCACTCCTTTCCTTATTTTAAGTGTACCTGCAGCTTTCGGTACTGTACAGTGGTATTGAGTGTCGGTTCTCTTGAATTCAATGATAACGAATACCCCAGTGTTCTCATTGCAGTCAATTATAGATTAGAAGGACTAATTTTGGACGCCAATAATCGAATGGGTTTGTGAGTTTTGTTTTGGGAATGGATGAAATATCTTTTACCTAAAATTAGAAGCAGGTTACAAGTAACCTCGTGGATTCTCATTGCGTTTGAGAGTTCAGCGTGAAACAGTGGACTTCAAGCTGCCACTAGCCACAACAATACCGTGTCAGACCCCGGATTTGAAAACAATATCCTTGTAGATGAATTTCTTGTGTGCACCCGTTTTTCGCAAAACATAAATTAGGTCGGATTCCTCCTGACAATCTGATACACTTATCACCAGGTTGTATTTCTTTTAATAGCCCAACTACTGAACCTAGCCAACCATCCCACAGGCACGACAAGCTAAGTAGATCGTATGATAGTAGATAGAATTCACTATACAACATACACTGAATAATGTTTGCCTATTGTGGTTTACGAACATGAAAACGGTTTGGTTGAATTAACAGTCTATTTGTTCATGTTCTGGACCAAGGTCACCGACTCATGGGTCCGCCTAGACGTACTTACGCGGGACACAAGCGCCTCTTGCTTATCCTCTCCTCCAAAAAACGCGCGCCAGAGAACAACAGCCTGAGATTATGATACGATTCACAAATATAAAGGGGGAAATCGGGCATGCGAGGATGGCATAGTGCTCTACCAATCAGATTGTGTCCTTGACACTCCGATTGGTCTATCGGACAACCGCTGTTTGATTCGTTCTGCAGTCATTCAATCAGGGCTCGACTTGCCTTGCGCATCGCGATGGTGTTTGCGTCATGTCGCTTGCGCGGCCTGATGGATCCTTCGCCAACCGTGAGAAATAATACTATCTGTTATTTTCCTATTCTACGACAGACCCCACTCACTCTCGAAATGTTCAATCCATTCTCCGATCTCAGGTGGATGTGAATGTAGATTCAGGGTTTCTGTGCCAAAACGACAATTGTAGCAATAGGAATAGCAATCAAATTTGAATAGTGCTATATCAGGTAGAAATCGGACGAGCTTTTAATTCGGTTAATTCGATTCAGAAAAGTGTGCAAATAAGTGTTGCAAACATAAATCACACACTGATTCATTCTTCATTTGTCCAACAAGTGTCGGTATGATCCGTTTTTAACTTTCCAGCACTGAGCCAAACCGTTTGTATCTGCTTAGACGTACCAGATTGATTAGGTTTTCCGTGTCGTAGTTGGCTATCTGGAATCCGTATTGTGGTGCGTAAGTACTGAAATGCGATACTGCTGCATGACCCCCGCAATAAGCTACGAACAATCTTGTTTATAAGTCCACGATATAACAAACCGTTACCCAGNATAACAAACCGTTACCCAGATTCGATATTCCAGAGAACCACAATGCTTTCGAATGGTGTCAGGTCATTACCGCTATGGTAGATGATGCCATCAGGTTTTAGATAGAGGAAATCAATCTAACTACTCGCCATCTGAGAGTTTTGCTAGATCAATACCAGTGGTTTCGTACAATTTCAGCATTGCGTTAAAAATTTTCCGCATCCTGGTTAAGGACTTCCAACATTTGGATTGATACAGTATAGTTCTTAAATAACTTGACTTGAATTGATAAACTGATAACATTTTCAACTACCCTACTTCAGAGATAAGAAGTGGCGGTAAATTACGGTCAGTCAGAAGTCATCGGTGATGTGAAATGGTTTCTGTTTTCCATCAAAGGACAAAAGCACGACTGAACGTCTGAGGAAGCGCGGCATTCGATACCGTTGGAAAATAGACCGCCGGTCGGTGGGAGTAAGATAACAAGAATGCGGAGATCTTGTCCTACCAGATAACACCAACCACGGTGCGATACACTACGGTTTCCGGGCAACAAACCACAG
>UZAN01045144.1:14212-33632 GCA_900618425.1 Echinostoma caproni
TTGCTGTCTTTTGGTGCCCCATTTAGATAAAAGAGAAGATTGGAATGCTCAAAGAAAAAATTCAAGCGGAAGTTAGAGAATTCATATAGAGTGATATTATGAGAATAATAAGTAGATACATGAGTGCTACTGTTTGCGACACTCAGTCATATCACTCAGTATCCCTAACCATCGGTGACCATGATCTCGGGGTGCCCATCCTGGGAGTCCAACGGGACCTATGTGACCCAGACNGCCAGGTCTTCGTTTAACCACCCTTGATCTTTTTCCAACCGCTACCTGCCTCAGCAAACAACCTGTCTGGTGACATGCGTAACACATGCCCCAACCAACATAATCTGTGGAGGTCGATCACTTGCTCCAGGGGATGACTACGACTACTAACCTCTATACCTAACTTAAACAATATATTCTATAGATGTAACCGCAAGTACAGGTATTTATAAAACTCGTGCAACATCGTGACTTTTATCACATTTGTTCCTCAAAACGTGATGTGTTTCTAGCCTCATTCAAAGGGGCTTGTATGTGGCATTGCTTCACATCAGACTCAACATATATAGATATATATGTAAAAATCTTCACTTTTTGTTTCTACTTGTATTAGTCGGATACCAATAAGGTGTTCGATTTCTCTGTTTCGATCACGGTTTCTGGTGCATCAGTTGCATCCAATATTTTATCAAATCTGAGTTGTGACTTTCGAACTACTACAAGGTTCAGAGCGACACAAAAGGGCGCACAAATTCGAACGGCGCTAAAAATGAACTAAAAACATAGAAGTGGGTTAGTAAAGTTCGGAATATATCTATCTACACTTCATCCCTGGCCATGAATATACAAATATGATATTGCGAACTGAAGTGCATTTCCCTAATTGAGAGTTCTATCAACCCCTGCACGGTCTGGTCCCCTAGTATCTCATTGCGAACTTACGCATCGTTCTGTGAAAATGTTGAAGGGTCGGGGAAAATATTAAACAAAACACATATTACTGACCAAACAGGTCAAAAATCATCGATTCGCCTCTCGAACTAAGGGGTGCATTTTTTTGTAGCGGACTTTTTCCCGGAGGAAAAATAAATGATATAATTGTAACAGTACATCAAATACCGACCGTTTATTGCGAACCCCTTGAGCGAAGTTGGCCCAGCGGGCGAGGGGGAGGGGCGGAGGGGGGGAGGTAGAGTCGTTGTACCAAGAAAAGCCGTTGTAAAAACAAATAAACCTCCCGAAAAACACGTCTGGCGTTCCCGAGCGGGTTTGGCAGAATGTGTTTTAGCCGAAACAAAGAAGTCGAGTAAAATAAATCAATACGCTCACGTATTCAGTATGCGTGCTGACTCCGGGCTAGGCCTCACTTAGTCACTAGATTACATGCTACATCCAACACTAATCACAATCGATTTTTGTCCAGAAAACAGAAAATTGGAACGGTTATCTTTGAAGAGGATCACTTTTCTAGGGATAAATGACTAACGTGCACAAACAAGTATCACTTTGGTAAGTCATAGAGCGAGGACTATTCCGGCGTATGATAGCCAACACTGTGCTTCCACGATTATGGATCCGACAAGTAACATCATCGATATAAACAAAGGAAGCTGTCTTGGTAACTCAGTAAATTATTAACTGGTCATTCGACTTCCCAGATTGCCGAAAATCATGGAGTCTGTTATTTCAGAAATTTTTATGAGTACTTTGCGAAATGACATATTATCTTTATCTCAATGTGACTTTGGTTAGAACTGCTTAGTTACCAATAAATTGCTCCTGGCCTGAGAGAAGTGAATAAGATAATTTCCCCACGGCAATGCCAATGAAGTAATGTATTAGCACTTATCCGAGGTACTTTGTTGGGTGAACCAAGAAATACTGCTGCGGAAACTTCAAAATTATGAAATAAGGAATCTTGTACTCGATTAAATGAGAAAGTTCCATCTAACACGCGCCATGTTAGTTCTGGTTACTGAATCTGTAAATGGCTAAATCAAAGAAGACCGTTTTTCTCCTTGCCTTTCCGTTGCATTTACATACGATCTACGGAATATTCACGAATCACAAGAAACAATGTTTTTATATGAAACAACTATCTTGAATACTGCAGCGAAACATTGAGGGCTCACCGGAGCTTCAGAGAAAATTCGACGCAGCTCATCAATGATTGGTCGAGAATGATGCTCAATTTAATGTATCACAATTTACGGTCTTATCACTACCCACAAAAGTAGGAAATCAAAATCTGCCACAGAAAACAGACACCAGTGTGTTGTCGTTCAAAGCCGCCCTTAATTTGTTTGATTAGCGGTTCAAGACTGTCGTCTGCAGCTTCCAGTTAAGTTAGTCTTCTTAAGCTAATCTTTGTCAGATTTGAACCTATGAGGTTTCCATGGTTGCCATCAGCTCATCTTCGACTCGAGATTGAGTATGTCATTCAAGCAGAGATTTGGGGTTGCAAGGGGCTCGCAAAGTTTGGTAAGGTCTATAAAGAACTTCTACCCGAATTTGCAAGGTTCTGTGTTTCAATACCTTTGTGTAGAAAGATCGTGGGGTTACATCGCACATATGATTACCAAATTCGAAGGGACTTAATTTGTTGTGCATCAAATAATGTGGCACCCTAACAATATGTGTTGTTCCGTACTCACTCTGTTGCTCATCGATCCACTGAGCGAACAAACGTTTAAACTATAGTGCTCCCAAAATGTTGAATGAATTGCCAATGTAAACCTCGTTCTCTTAGTATTTTGAAAATCGAACCAGGTAACATCGTTTCTGTATTCACTACTGACTTTCTAAAGAAGATGTTTCATAGGACAGCGATATGTTTCTTTTTCCTACATCCATCAGTTTGAAAAACAGTGAAACTATGTGACATTACTCGTACTCGACACTGTTCAATGGATTATGGTCTCTGTTTGATCGAGTCAACTGATTTTTGTTTGCAAGAGATCCATGAGACAAGAAGACTAACAGTTTTTAGGTATCTCCACATAGCAGTAGACACGGATGATAGCAGAATCCATGTTCTTACTAGCTAACAGATGTATGTCTTTGCCTTTGTATGGTACTTGTAAAACAGGTCTCGGCTTCGGCCCAATTTACGGATTCTCTGTCTCACTCTGGTTTACCCCCGGAATTTTCAACAAAGAACGCGACTGGATATGCAGTATATCTTACATTTACTCTCCAAAGGTTGCTTTCATCCATAAAGGCGCTTTCCACGCACGCACCACATCAAACAGTGTGTGAAATAGAGCAACCCTATATCACACTCAGACAAAAAAATGAAGCCTATAGATTGAGAACTTCCGGAATCACGAAATTTTAATCACTTCGTCCGGTCAGCCAGCAACTCGAAATATCGATTAATATTATGCTTCCTACATATTTGATGATAAACTCCGTGTACGCAATGACGGATTGCAGTACACCTGAAATCAAGGATGAATTCTACAAAGATCTTTCTCAACTGTTCAAAAGTACAAGGTCAACGGGCATTATTGCAGTGGCTAAAGATGTCAATGATCAAGTTGGATATCTGGGTGAATCAGCACAGTGCCCCGGCGGCCCGCATGCATTCGCAGCCAACCAGGACAGAAAACGAAGATCGCCTACTTTAGCTCTGCGCCAACCACAGATTGTTTATATCGTGCAACAAATTCTCGCACAAGAAAGAACACCAGCTCACGTGTAAACNCAGAGGTAGACTCAACTCGACCACACCGCCATCAGCTACCGCTCGCGAGAATCCATCGATGATTTCTGTTCTAACTGGCCGATACCTGTGGGCACGGACCAGAAGTGTTAACTTCAAATTATTTAATTATTTAATTCTGAGCCATACCCTTTGACCTGTATGCCCATACGTATCTAAAAGTTAATTTTGATCTCATTACCAGCGTAGTATGTGTTGCTACATTTCTGTTGGTACTATTTGATCCTTTATTATTGTAGAAGCTTGAGGTGATGAAACATAATTGCTCTTTTCGATTTTCTTTCTATGCACTCTGAATACATTTTGAAACTGTGAAAAGTTCAGCAACCTCGATGGGATTCGAACCCGTGCATAGGTGCCCTCTACGCCTTCTTACAGCGCACGTTCTACGAACGGAGCTACGACGCTGCACCGATTTTCGCATTCTAATTACACATCCCGAGGGATGGTCGACCGCGCGTGTGTTCGAATCCCTCCAAGCTACTGAACTATTCTCAATTTCAACATAAGACTTCAATCCGCCAAACAGCAACAATTTGAAACATGAATATACTACAAAGGTTTTGTTCCATGGTAGCATGCGTTTATTGTCTACTGGATGAGAACGAGTGTAGGTCTACCTAGACTCTGCAGGATGCAACATGCAACAGGGTAATTTTAGCGGCTGTTCAGGATATTGCCATAATTGTCCACGTGCTCACAACCTATTGCATTTTCCGCTCATTTATGGCTTAAAACATTTGATATATATCTTGTTATAAATTAACACAATGATACGTCATATTAAAAGAAAGAAATCTGATTTTAAAGATTCGTTATACTGGGGTTCCGTCGAGCGACACACAGCTATAAGTTGCAAGCCTGATTGATGGTTTGCAAAAACCGGTAGCAGTAGCAGTAGCAGTAATCGCAGTAGAGGTGAAATAGGGTACGTCAGTTACAAAGGATGACTCCCCCCTCTCCCAAGCAGTGTTCAATGATCGGATCAGGAACTGATCTTGTTCCGGTTTTGTTTCAGGGAGTATCCCAAGAACCACAATTTCGCTGGGCAGCCAGTCCGTTTGTTGAATCTGTGTGAAAACAACAACACGCTCAAGATGCTATGGGGAAGATGGAAGCACCATCATCATCATCATCGTCATCATCAATGGTTTAAAAGTTGCTGCTTTCCTTGAGAAAGGGTGGCAGAAATGGCCTCACACCTTTAAAAAGCCCAAACCATATCCCTTTTTGGAATTAAATTACAATAGTTTTAATTCTGATCACGGCAGCACGAAAGAGTCGAAGTCAAACTCATGAATCATTATCATCTGATTGTGTACTCCAACGTTATATCCAATTATTTACTTTACAACAGACAAATCACTTTCTCCGTTGTTCTTTCACACAGTTTCCTACGAAAATGGGAAGTCTTGTTGTTGCATTAGAAATGAATTTACATCTAAAATGCAATTAGGGTTTATTTAGGATGACAAGAGGTTGAAAGAGAGAATAGGTTGTGTTGTTGAATCTATCACTTTACAGAAAATGCAATTGTATCGTATCGAGCCCCCTTTTTGAGCGTTCTGAGATAATAGTTTGCCCCATGCAAGCCCTGGGACATGTAATGTCGGTGTTTTGTGCACAAGCCTGAGGATTTCAAAAGTTACACGCTGTTTGCATCAGTTTCTTCCCTGAATCAATATCCTTCGAAATGGACTAAAACGAACGGAACGGCGTCATGTGACCACCAATCAATTAGGGAGGAATCCCGGTGGTCTAATCATGAGCGTCATATACCGCTAATGGACGTAAGTACTCAACCATTTAAGTTATCACTTTTGCATTTCGAGCACGGTTAGCGGACATCAAACCGTTTGCATTGTTCCAAGACTTTAAACATTTCAGCCTTGGACTGATCAATAGAGAGAGAGAGATTTAACTCTCATAAGCTACCAGTATGGATTTTCGCAATTGCTTGTGTAAAAACAATGTTCCTTTTCTAATCCGTTACGTTGAAATGATGGAGTGCACAATGCGCTTAGGTGAATGGGAAATTGACACACAAGGGATGGAGATCATCCGGACAGATCTTTCACATTCACCGACAAAAATGGATGCATGAAAAAAAACAGATAAGTGTTCTCCTGAGCTCACAATGAAAAGTGATATTTAAACCTTTGATTGATGGAAAAAAGTTACCGTAAGTGGGGTTATTGTCATGAAACCGAATGAAAGGTCCCAGAAATGAAAGATTTCCTCCAGTGAATGAATGGTTGACATACAAACAGTACCTACGCCCGGAAAAAATTCCAAAGTTTTTTTTGCGCGGTGGGACGCAGTAAAAGGGGATAAATTCATTCGTGCGAAAGTTTTCAAACGGCCTTCATATACGCACAGAGGTTTGACTTTGACTCCAAGTCGACTGAGTGGTTGTCGCAATCAATTGATTATTCAAATTGTTGTTTGGTTGATTTGAATTTTGTATGTCGAGATTATGAAAACCAAAACCAAACAATGTTTACAGGAAATTGGGAAACAGGAACAATAACCATGTGAATTCAATGTGTTACGTGCCGCTGAAAAAACAATCAAGGCACTTTTAAACGCGTGATGAGTTTTAGGAAACGTGTGCAGCACTAAGATATACAATCCACTGGACATTTCAAACTTGAAGGCTGAAACTGTGACTAAAAAGCAGCCACTCGAACTGTCGGGGATAGGTTGAAGCATTGGTGATTTCTTCCCGTCAAAAATTTTGGTGAGATTTAGAAAACATTGACTGACCTCCGGTTTTACCCAATTCTCAGTATATTTCTACTGGAAAAGAGTAAAACATATCTTCATTGATTTGACTGACTATCCTTGAGACATCAAATAAATACACAATCCTCATTTCATCGATTCAACAATACACTTGGAAGCACTTGACTCGACTTTTGTTCTTATTAGAGCTCATCTGTAATGCATATCGACCCCGTCCATTCGTGTTTCCCTTTGTTGCCATCGGGCCAAATGAACTAACTGACTGTCACTAAAGACAACACCTGAACAAACATGAATTTGTAATTCTGTTCAGCTATTACATGAGTTGGTCGTTTCGGTGGTAACGTACACGAATTCCATACGATGGGTCCGGAGTTCAAATCCTGAATGGGACGAGGAATATGCATTACTGATGAGCTGTAATAAGAGCAAAACTCTAGTCTAGTGCTTCCGAGTGTAAGGTTGATTGCATGAACTGAGGATTGTGTGTAAAGGTGAAGTCTGTTGAATAGCCAGCCCTAATCAATTAATAGAATAATGTATATACAGTTGACTTGGACGTCTACCTTGAGGTTTCACTCATATCAAAAATGGTTTAAAGTACCTTCCTTATTGTGGGACTTAAGCGCATCCAGTTAGGAAATACTAATTTGCCTGAGTTCGAATCCCGATCGATTCAATTCGGAAAATTCCACATACGCATAAATCAATCGATCAGTTTTGTCAACACCTTTCATTTGTAAGGAAAATTTGGGACGTATAGAGCGAATTATAGAGTTAGATATAATTCCATTATGTAATTTAACGAATTAGCTACATATTATGCAGTTTGATTGTGATTTGTGTTCCCCGGTCACTGTAATTTTGGATTCTTGTTGTTTATTCATTTTGCCTTGGGGCTATGGCGCCTGTTGCTCGACCGAGTAATAACAGAACATCGGTCAATGCGCAGATTTGTTCCGTGAAACACCAATAATATTTATAGCAGCGATTGGGTCAATTCCAGCTTGGAACCCACCCACACCCTGTGTTTTGTCCTCTGACAAGTCTACATCTGAAAGAGAACCAGGTCAACGGCGCAAAGGAGGTGGAGAGAAAGACGTGGAACTCAGGGACGAACTGAGACCGTATGTAAATGAGGAATTCAAGTCAAGTGTATGCAATGCATTATTGGGACAAGTATATTTGGACTATTGGATGCTCACAAAGTGGATCTCGGTCCTTTTCCGGATGATCCCTCGTATTTCCCGATCTTCAATGCAAATTTTAGGAATCCCGGATTACACAAAATGAACGATGCACGGTTGTTAGTTCTTGTTACGCATGTGTTCAAAGCCCATGGCAACAGGATTACTTACCAAAATCACAGTTAAGAATTGACTGGAGAATAACAATTTTTTCGGAATTCCAGTTTTCTTGTTGATGTCCAGGTCTAATGCACGTGGAACTCTTATTCTAACAAAAAAACTCATCCCTATCACAGGCTGCCTTCACTTCACCCACCTGGTATAGCCTATTCGGACTGAAGAAATTACCAATTTGGATGTGCTAAATCATTTGGGATTTGGAACCCGCATTATTGTTCCTTGTGGTAGCAGTCAATGGGTCAAACAAACTAACTGCATGAATCGACTATCGAGCATCCGTCCAGAAGTTTAAACCAGTCTAGCAAAATCAGCACTGATGAATCTGCATTGGTCCATTGAGGATGGTGAGCGATGGTGGCCCGGTGGTAACGTCATCAAATTATCATCCCGGGGATGTTTTCAAATCCCACTATCACCACCTGACTTTCTCCATTGTGTGTTGAATAGCAGCTCTTTGATTGATCAGTTTGAAGTCTATTCATTACGCCCCTCCGGATGAACATAATCATCATTTTTGTGAAGTACCGGATTGCCCATCACGCCTAAAATGAAACAGAAAATTATGACTATAACAAAGGCAACTCAAATATGGTTTGACCCATTCATCCTTAAAGAGGAACTGACATCAGGTCGAGAGTATCAATTCCTTCAGTCAAATATCGATTCGATAAAAGTTGATTTAGACTTTGAGCGGAATAGTTTTCCCCTATTCGAAATGAGAATCCAGTGCGCGTTATCAACGATCCGGTCCCAATAGGTCGGCCCATGCAGAATAATCAAGTGCATATAGGTGGTAATCGGGGCCTGCGAAATGACGCATACCCTGGAGTGACGCGTTACACTTTTAGGACAGCAGTGCTCAATCAAGCTTCACGGGTGACCTCAGCAAAGTGCGTGCATGCCACAGCTTCTGGACTACATGCCATAGGTCGATCGTACCAGCCAATGAGAACCCATGCGGCCCAGACAGAAGCAGAACAACGGCGAAAACACTAGAATGCGATTGGCATATATATATATATAAATACATTATATATATATATGGGTGCAGGAAATGTATTCCCTCAATTATAGCCCCTTTTCAGTTGAATTGCAAATGCGGTGGCACCAGTTAACGTTGACATTCCTCATCATCAATATATATATATATATATAAACGTTGACAGCAAAACATAAGTGTTCATATAGATTATATGGTACAACACGACCGGTTAATTAATTCCCCCCTCCCCTCACTTGGAATGGGCGCTCAAGTCAATGTTAACAGTAATGCTTCCTAAAAGGGTAGCGTTGCTTCGACCATATTACGCACACGTTTATGATAGGGTGCTGTGTTGCACTAAAACTAGCTTTTATACAGCCGACTGTTCCCTTCCTTAATTACATCTGTGGTCATAAAACGCTTGTTCCAGTTTACCGCCAAACGTGTCACACTAAAATTACTGTATTCTCAAAATGGCTCACCTCTATGTCCATAGTGCAACAAGAGTTAATCACTATTTTATGACGGTTCCATTGTTCCCATTTCAAACTGTTGAAGGTTTCTTATATTTTGAGTTGGTTCATACACTTCATTAGGACGTCCCTTTTCACGTATCACGCTTGATTTCCGATTGCGATGTGCGTCGAAATTTTATTTCCTAAGGTTTTGGGGTTCTCTAGTGGGAAAAATAATGAAACGTACGAAAAACCCAGATTTCTGTTGCGCGAGATTGAACACTAACCAAGTCACAATATGGTTTATCTTCTAAAGAGATGTATGGGTAAATTTTATTTCCTGTGTTTTTTATTTTCTCAGGAAACATAATTAAACGTACAAAAAAGGAGCAGATTTTTGTTTCCGGAAATAAATACTAACCAAGTTACAATATGGTCTATCTTCAAAAGGGATATGTAAAGAACTTCAGCTATCCTAGCGTTCTACTCAAAGGTGCTCCCTGCTGCCAGCTTTGCTTGTATACACACAAAAAGACCAATGTTGCATCTTATTTTTTATGCACTATCGGTTGCATAAATTGCAAGTTCACATGGAGATTTGTCCACGGAACGCTATGAGATCTCTTTGGGCACAGGGTTTTCCGTTCACCCTGTGTATCTGCTTGCGTGTACTTGTGAGTATATCATCAGCTGGAATTGAGTTAACCACGTGATTTGACTCTTGATATGGATGCACCACTCAATATTGGAAGAAAGTAAACTACACATCTAAGATTAGACCTACCCTATCTTGCATACAAAATGCATCGAGAGGGGCTGGGAAATAAAGGACTGATTCAAAGATGGTTGGACAAATAATTGTAACAGCTTTCGGGGATTTTGTGTGCAAAACAAATTTTTAGTTTTTTTTATTGCATTTAGAATCGTTCGGGGAAAAAGATGGATAAATATTTCATTGACTCCTCACTGATAATCTAAATAATGAGATGAAATTTAAATAAATCAATAATTCCAGGTTTTCATTGATCTACTACTAATCAGCAAGTTGTTGAATATCTATACGGCTAAGTAGAAATTAATCATTTATAAATACAGGTATCGTCCTACTTCGGATGATCCCCAAACATCACATTCTTTCCGAAAAATTTCCAATATTCCTTTGTGTATGTTAACAATAATATGGTATGGTATCAAAACAGCGGTTTGAACTGCTATTTTTGTGGGATATTTGTTGACACAAATATAGAAAACAAATTTTTTAAATCATCTTCCAAGGATGGCATATAATGTATACACGGATCACTGAAAATCTATTTGATGTGACTGATACAAATCCTCCGTCCCATTTTAAACGATCCATAATTGACCCATATGCCAGATCTGACTCATAGTAGCGATAAACAAGTCTAGCTCTAATCTATCAATTTTGAACCACCCACAGTCAAAATCATTCTAAATTTTTGGGGTCAGAGTGAAATAGATCTGTGGACAAGACACAATAGATAATAAATCACATTTCCACAGAATTATCTGAATGTAGCGGTTCTATAAAACGATATGTACCAGAAGATTATGGGGGTACTGAGATAGCAAAATAAAATATGTATATCCATGTGTCTGTCGCATTTCCTTGGTTGCTGGTAATCGATTTCACTGGGTTCTAGTTGGAAATGTATCAGTGTCACCTCAGTAAGAGAGTAAGGTAGTTTTGTGGCCTACAACTGACTGATTCGTTTGTCATTTATGCCTGTGACCAAATTGATTGATTGATCGATTGGTTAATCGACCAACTGACTGTTTGAATACCGGCTAGACAGCATTCGGATGTAGTGCAACGTGTGAGCCGGTGTTGGCCTGCCTGCATTCCTACATACTGTTCGTTCCTGCTTGTTACCCGGTTTGTGAATCGGCTACATAATTACCGTTACAATAAACATACTGCTTACTTTGTTGTGCGCTCATCTTACTACTTCATTTGGAACACAACAGACAACAAGGAAACAATTTGCTCACAAGGAAAGTGATCGAATAACACCACTGATTGGGGATGCAAATTGTTTAGTAGTTTGATAACGGAATAATTTATTTACAGTGGCATTATCCACAGTTTTGCACTTACCTCAAGTACGATATTCTGTCATCCCACGGTAATATTCATCTCATCGAAAGGTTAAGTACGTGTGTGATGCTCTGCAACATCATTGTTCTATCTACTAAGTCCCATATCCCGAAGGTTTGAATTGACAAGCAATTTTACTGTTACCGTATATTATAAACAGTCATTTGCTACATAGATCGGGATTTCTAAGCGTAATGATCGTGGTAAATTTTCGATTGCCTATTTGCCACATTATTATCGTAGATACCGGACATCAGATAACCGAAAATGCGTTCAAAATTATCTACCCCCAAACCCCTCCGACAGCGCCATCTTGCGATAGCAGAAGCGGTAGCAATAAGATGATTGCGACCAACTCTATGCTCACAAAAACAATTTTTTGAGGCCCTACAGCAGCTACCCTGGCCCAGACCCGGTACTGAACGTCATTTCACCCATGATCCTTCTCATGACCCCTTGACCTAACAGTGTGTGACCTCACCCTTCTTGTTTCATTCCCGTTCCCCTCCCTTTCCTCTCTCTGTGTAATACTTATTCACCCTGGTATAACATTTTTCATTTACAGAAGCGAAATATTAGTTGATTTTGTTTTCAATTGAGCTGTACTGAATCCATCCACTCTTTTTGTCTCCTGTGTTCGTGATTTTACTGGACCACAACCGCACCTTTACTATGGGATCCAGGCTGACTGTGTGAATGTTTGAATAAGTTGTACTCAAGTGACCTGGATACCCTCTAGTAGTTAATCAACAATTGAACGTAATTTTGTTTTCTTATATGGATTCTTTTAGAATTCAAATAAATTGGGTTCCCATTTTAATTTTTGGTTTATTTGTAGTGCGCGACTCATTACATTGTGTTTGAAGTCAGAACAGTTAACCGTATAATAATCTGCTTGTTTACTTCCCTGATTCCCTACTTGCGTACTTAATTACTTAACTGCTAGTTGTTAGTGGATAATAACGATCCACTTCGCATTTTCATTGCAACAATCTTCCCGTCAATCTACTCAGCAAAATACTCTATTTCTGCGGAATACATATATTCTACTAAGCTGATCGGATTCACTTTGTTCAAGTTAATTTTCATGAGTCACTTTTCATTGTGGCACACTGGTAACAATATATCTTCGCATGTCACAAAGGATCGAGAACCTGGTGCACATATAGACGTGGTGCTGTGGATCGATCACTGTTATAAATTGATGACTTTGTATGTCTTCTCTTAGGTCCTGGTCAAAAACGTTCTTCAGATAATGAAATCGGACTTCGATAGCATGCTTTTCTACGACTACCTTTATTGATTTCATGCAATTGTTTTAAAAACTAATGTCGTATATTGTATCGACTAAAACATTGAACTGAAACTGGGTCCAATCCCATTCCCATTTTTTTTTATCAGAAAGGAATGGGTTCGTTATTGGTGAAGATACGGACCTTTTTATGAGTAAAATAGTTACCCGGTCGTACAATTTATTCTCAAAAAGCAGACTTCGATGCCTGAAAATCAACATAGCGTTCATCTTTAGATGGGATTAAGAAGCACAGTGTTAATGTGATGTGAACAGACAACCCCCAGCCGACGGTTCGACATGGACATCGACAATACTTGCAACACATACGGGAAAAAGGAAATAGTATTTGAAGTTTATGCTTGTTGTCGTTAGTCCTGCTGCCTCTTCTCACCTCTATTCCCGTCGTTGATGATTGTAATCGAAAACACACATTTAGAACAATTCTTTTCATTGATTCATCTCCTGGTCTGTACAGATCAAATAAGAAAATGGCATATTATAATCGAAACAGTACAGATATGAATAGTTCTAAAACATCAAAAGGACACATTATTGCACTCTATTTGTCGAATAGCGCGAGAATTTTGTGAGATTAGTGCATCCAACCCCGAAAAACAATCTCGGTCAGCCTACTGTTTGAGTTGGAAGCAAATGAACCGTTATTCGCTGAGAAAAACACGTAACTACACGCAGATTGACTTACCTAGCTACACCGGAGCGCCCCACGATAAAAACAATGCAACAAATTATTGTGGAAATTCAGGCCTACGGGATGAAGCCTACCCTGGAGCGGCGGGTCACAGTTTTCGGACACATGTGATCAATCAAATTTGAAAGCTGACATCGATGACACACGTACGGCTTCTGACTACACGCCGTAGATAGATCGTGCCAGCCAATCCGAGACAGTGCAGACAGAAGCAGAATTATGCAAGCAGTATTGCAATACGATTGGTGGAAGCCTAGATAACCAATAATCTTCTTCTGTACATATTATCTAATCGCCCTCATTTCTTTCAATAAACGAACTACGTACTACTATTCCCGTGGCCTTTTCTTCGCGTCTCGTTCACCTGGGATATTGCGAGCTCGTGCCATTGCGGTCCAGTGCTTCCGTAGTCCAGTCCGTGACATCTAATCCTTGATTCGTGTTCTGATTCCTATTGCGTGGTTTGTATTCCGAATTCCGTGCGTACTACTACTACTACTACTACAATCATTACATCTACCCAACCCGGGGGTAATGAATTAGGGACCTCATGGGCAGAACTCAAGCATGTTACCTGCTCGGCAACCGGGTCAGTGGGTCGATGGATTCGCTCAGCTGATGAGACCCAGCCAGGCAGAAACAGCTCTCCGGTGCTTCCTAGCTTTTCAGTTTATGCTTCATTTCCTATATACTCGACGAAAATGAATCAAATCCTCCATTACTCGCATGAAATATCCTTCTCCTTTTTTAATGCGTCCCCATACGCGATCGTACTTCATCAGCCTGCTAGACCTGAAGTATTATTTTACACAATGTCTTTCTAATATGCCTTGAACAGTATTAGTTAAAAAAGGAAATGGAAAAATTTCGTTATAGTGCCAAGCATATATATATATATATATATGCATTCTTGAACAAGTGGAATTACCCTAAAGGTCAATCACTTTCGCCTCACTTGTGTCACTTTAACTTTGATATTCTGCTTGCGCGTAGGCCACGTGGAAGTGGAGATTTTGAGCAGTACTGAACAGATATTTCTCGAATTGTTATTGTTATTATAACAACTTCTGTGGGCTTAAAGCCTAAGTTTCAGTTAAAAATATGCAGAGAGGGAAAACATTAAAAAATCATAAGAAAAGTGAGATATATCCCAAAACTGTTAACAAAGTTCGCAAAAGCCTATTCTTTATTAACTAGAATACGTGCTATTTAGGGTCCCGTAGAGTTACGATATATTTTTATTTGAGACGGAACACAATGATATTAGGATCTAGTTGATGGATGGGAACAACAGGAATTTAAATCTGTATAGCATATATGTGCGGTCGACCAACTTTTTTCATGCATTCAAATGACGTTCACACAGGTTAGTAGTTACCATCACCTCCAGCAGGATTGAAGTAACACGGCTAACAATGGTCAGTGCTCGTCGAAGCAGCTTAAAATCTTTCTTTAGAACATTGGAAAAAATACAAATGAACAATAAATTGAAACGGGGAAAACAAACTGCTGCAAGAATTTGGAAATAATCTGTTGTTGAATACGAAACCGACGACGTTCACGGAGTGAAGTAAGTGTGCTAGCAGACAAGTCACTAATATACATAGAACATAAGTATGGGTAAATGACTGCACGTTAAAGTACCCAGAATTGTTCACCAATGGTTTGGATTTCTTTCGACCTAACCTGGTACGCTGAGGTTTCTCCGGTTAGTAATCGGCAAGCCAAGCTAATAACTGTCTAGGACAATCGAAGGTCTCCAGTTTACGAAGAAGAGGGGAAAAGAAGAATAGAATCAATAGCAGATGAGTAGTCCAGAGATACACAACAAACAGATTTCGCAGGGTAATTCAAAGATTTGGTAAATTTATGTCCAAATGAGGAAACTGCATCTACGGCGCGTCTGTTTGGTTTATAGGCAAACTAAAGAGCATCACTCGGGACATCAAGTGTAAAAGCAACACGTTCTGCTAGTTTAAGTCCAGCACAAGTTAAAGTGCTTCGATGAAAACGTTTCGTTAGAACGTTTAAAGTGGAGGGTTTGGGAATGGGAATATTTTATTCAATTCAATTTTTTCATTGAACTTGTCAGTTTTAGTCCAGGTAAATTGGGATAGCTCGATATACAGGTCTAATCGAAACTGAAGCAAAGGCTCCCTCTGCAGGAATTTCGGGTTTGCATAGGGAACAGCATTTAAATTGGAGTAATTTTTTTCGAAATAATAACAAACAAGGCTTGGTGAAACATTTGTTGTACTGATTGTCATGATTTGTTTATACTCAGCAAATGGAATGGTTCGGAATGTATCGGATACTCCCATTTCTTCAGTAGTGGTTGGCCTAGACCATGATGAGTTAGGAGATAACTAAAGGGAATAAAACAATTTTTTATTCGCAGCAAATAATCATTGATAATAATTAGGATTTAAATCTTGTGTACACTAATAAACGGCTGGTTGGCCTTTGCTCATTAGGACTTTTTCGAGTCTCTTCGGCATCGAATACACCAACTGTATTATGTAGTCATTTTCTATTTTGCGCTCCATTACGGATTGCATTTTGCCTCCAATGCCCAATGTTTCAGTTATTGGCCTCCACAAGCTTTTCTGGTTGTCGTTTCTCCATGGATCATACTTTAAGTCGTACTTTTGGTAACGTTAAAGCTTGTAGCAGAGGTGAAATGGGAAGTCTCAGCTATGTGCCCGTGCAATTTTATTTCTGTACTCTTCAATTAGATAACGAGAACTTTTGGTTTTGAGCGCTGCTTGCTTCAAGATGGTGATAACAATAAGAACATTCAAAGCTGTGCGCAAAACTGACCTTGATTTCAAGGTTGACTTTGATGAGAATGGCATTTCTCGAATTCACTGAGTTAGCTATCAAACATGGATTATTAATATGAAACCTCATTTAATGCGATTTCTCCGGGTTGTGAAAGAATTTCGTTTGGTTATTGAATAGAGTTGCAATAATGGATTATAAATTGGATAAAATAATGCCTCATAACAAATAACCAAGATGTCAAGGGCTTGTGGAAATAATTTGAGATAATTCTTGGGTCACTCCTATTAGAATATATTGCGTTTTCTTACTTAATAAAGTTTGCGGATTTCATATTCATATTATTTAACCTTGGTAGCCACGGTCGGGCACGTTTAATTGACAATGATGAAGCCTATAAACCACCTAGATCGGAATAGACAAGATGTAAATTACTGTCCATACCTAAAGCATTAATATAGATGATAAATATAATGAAACTCAATTTGATCAGAAAGAAAATATTTTAGTGCATCACAATCGGACAGTGCCAAAACCGACTGACGAAAATTGTCACGTGATAAGACTCTAAGTATCAATGACAGGAAAGCGATTGAAGAAAGTGTAGTACAACCATTTTGTATGTTATCACCGTCCGAAAGTTGTAAAATATTTTGATCTGCCCAAATTACTGGCTTGCGAAAAGCTTTCCAAGTAGGTCAGATTTTCGTTATTCCCGTAGTGTTTGACAGTCATGATTACTAAGGACAGTGTATTCAAAAACTCATTTTTATACGGTATGTACCGGTTGATGTCTATAGATATTATATGGGTATTCATTGAGATAACTGTAGACTGCAAAACCACATGTTGGCTATCATACAATAGATCTCAAATCAATCATATTGGCGTTTTTTTCTTTTTTTCATTTTACTTCCTTTCATTAAATATGGAAGGATACAATTTTCAGGAAGGAGGAAGGGGCTAATCAAAGGACTGCACTCAACTCAATGGGGAAAGTTAGGTGGTGGTGGTGGGACTCGAACACAAATTCCCGGGGTGATAATTTATCTGAACAACTTGAAGCTACGGTAGTGCAATTTGTTAAGAGAACGAGAAAATCTGATGCGTAAATCGTTCTGCGATGAACACGATTGCTTTCGAGTTGCACAGAAATTTACAGCACAACGCCGGTAAACGGAATATTGTGCTCCTAGTGTTTCCGATCACATCAGATGAGACCTCGTGCGAGCAGGGTGTTGGTGCGTGACAAGAACGTGTTTATTTATCATACATCCTGGCCATAAATCAAATCACATTGCGTTTTCTAGGACACGACACAGGTACGACCATTCTGTCCCACATTGCACGGTGAGGCGAAAGTGTTTGGGAGCTGTTTGAGGCGGCGCGGGGCGGGGCGGGGCGGGGCGGGGCGAAGAGAACGATCACGAAGGACTGATCAATCAATTTAGACGACACAACGAATGTCAATCAATTCGTGTGCATGTGAGATAAATAATGCAGTTGTGCAGTTGAAAACTTCGCTCCCCCTCCCGCATAGCTGGATAGGATTTTGTTTCACAACAGCGTTCGCCCCTCCCTCTTTTCTGCACAAATCCTTTGTCTGTGTGTGAGTGTGTGCTGATACAAGAGGTTTGTGGTTACAACACAAACACAATATAGAATAAATCGTTGTTTTCCTTTAAGTTATATTGATGAAGAAAATGTTCGTACTCTGCAATCAGGAACGAAGACTCACCTTATCATCCGCGTATTGAAAGCAATGCGTTTAGGAGAAAATTGATAGAGAAAAATATACCGGTGATTTCGCACCAAAATACATAATAGTACTTACTGGTTTTTTATTTGCTCTAAGTTTCTGTGATACGCTACTTCTAATATGCGAATGGCTTGCAGTAAAATTTGACGCGTTCTCCCCCAGTATCAGCGACGCTTAGTCCAATCTGTGAGGAATTGCACAGTGGTCGAATAACACGGTTCTCGACCTCACTCCGTAATGATTCCCGTATTCTCCACAGATCTTAAGGATTTCTCGTCCTCAGCGTAACTATATGCCGGATTTTGTGTAACAATGCCTGACAAAGAAACTTGTTATCCACTTTGCTACGGTTGCCATCTTTGGTGTTGAACGATTGGTGTTGCAGACTGTGTCAGCGAACGGAATACATGACCAGAGATAGATAGTTTTGTCTGCTCGCTAGGACGCTACCGCTATTCATAATACCGGCGTCCAGGCTGACAGAACATACAGTGCGATGAATCTGCGTTTCTACTGCTCCGATGACCGTTCAAAAGAAAACTGTCGCACAGTTATTGCAGTTGCGAACCGATTGATGGTTTGTCAAGCTGCTCTGAATTATAGGCATTGTCGTTGACAGTTTGGTTAGACGACGGTGCCTCATCATCCTCATAATCGTACAGCGTAATAAAGTACAGCGAACTTCACTGATCGCTAACAACCTCATAATGGACATAAAGTGAGAATGTGTAAAGAAGATAGGGATTGGGCCCATGTTTAGGGACGGAAAATGAAGGCGAACATTTATGGTTAACACACAGACAGCATAGTCGAACTATGATTACATAGTATTTCAAACAGTCTAGTCTGATAAGAATTAACAGCATGATCGCCACTGCTGTCGGTTGGCCTGTAGTGTCTCCAAACATCTAGTTACGGAAGATTTTGAACCCCAACCTGGATGATGAGAGACAACTTCTCTGACTAATCGCTTTGTGCATTTCTTCATGCCTCGTCTCCAAGTCCTCTGCTGGTCTCCACGTGGCTTTTTTCTGTCTGCAGCGGCCATTGCAGTTAACACACGGTGCGCTAGGCCACCGTCGGACATATGCAAAATGTGTTCTAACTAACGGAGCCTATTGAGCTGAATTCGATGCAACAGCGAGCTCGTGTTTGATGCATTCCCAAACACCCGAAAACTTACTTCTAGGTTACTAACCCGCTCACTCCAACCAACCTGACCCAGAATACGTAAGCATCAATGGTCGCAAGCCACTAGGAGAAGGATATGTTCTACCCGTACATTCAGGGTCTGAAAACCATAAAAAGCAGAACTGATCGTACAGCGGCCCAGTATATGCAACTTTCCATCCTCAGGCAAGCATCATGTCGTCGCCACAGGTGTTTTAAGTCCTACGTACGCTGCTCCAGCCTTGGAAATGTGGGCGGTTATGTGGTGATTCGGATCTACGAGATCAGATCAGATCTACGCCTGCCCTGGAACAGCGCGGT
>UZAN01045145.1:0-14788 GCA_900618425.1 Echinostoma caproni
CAGCAACTTTGAGTACCCACGAAGTAATCTCAGGTGGACCTCTGGACTGTCCACCCAGTACACCTCGTACGGCACGCAATTCGGTTCAGATAACTGACAACGGGTAACCAACCTGCTACACCGACAAGAAGCACCCTACTAACCTTTCTTTTCTTTTGCTTACACTTTCAGATTACAACAATAAACGAATTAAAAACAGAAATTTCCGAACATCAGACTTTACCGTATAGATCAAGAAACAGGCAAAACTACAAGCCAACGAGCTTTCTCCGCCCGTAAACTGGACATTGGACATTGGACGTAATGGAACGCTCACGTCTAACAATTCACTCGCCAACTTGGTGAAATGAGGTTCTATTTCTCATTTTCATTTCAGCAGTGCTGGGTGCCCACGTTGTGAGCATACCATCGAAGGAATTCTGGACGCTCGATTGGCCGTGGCTATATTCAGTCCTGTGCAACCTGACCTGACCTGTGCAACCTGACCTGGCCTCACCTGACCTGAACTGAACTGAACATTTTTCGTTGCGCTACCCAGGGTGTAATATTTTGAATGCATTTTCCTTTTTCGCTCGGTTTGTCTTTTTGTACGAAATTATCATACTGGTTCTATTTTTGACTGTCCTTGGTTTCCCATTGCCAAACC
Source organism: Echinostoma caproni (assembly GCA_900618425.1). NCBI lineage: Eukaryota > Metazoa > Platyhelminthes > Trematoda > Plagiorchiida > Echinostomatidae > Echinostoma > Echinostoma caproni. The sequence continues at coordinate 647 of UZAN01045145.1, forward strand.
ATAGCCGAATCAGGTAAAGTGCTAGCAGATATGCATCGCTGACCCTGCATAGGTGAAAGAAGCATCGCGGCATAAAGTACTTTCCTCAATAAGTAGCCCAAGCCTTACGAAGGTCAAAGGAGACAGTTCAGGACGGTGAGCCCCATGTGTACCTATTACCAGAATGACTGTGAGACCAAAAGGCGGCAGGGAAGCTGATGCGTCCATACCCCACAAACAAACAACAACCCATGTTCATTTCAGTTTGCACAGGACGGAAGTGGTTGAGACCAATCGTGCGTCCAGATCCTTGTGTTGTCAGCTAGTTTCCTTGGCTTACAACACTGTTCGTCAAACGTTCGTTCCGCTTTTTTCTGAAACACAATTTTCAGGTGCAGTATCACATCCACCAGATATGTAAGAATGAATACATAAATAGAGGAACGAACTCATTTTGTTCCTCTATCGCCTCTCAAGTGATCAGCTCCAGGAATACCACGTTCCAGCACAAATCCAAGGCCTTTTTAAAGGGCACAACTGTTGAGCAGCTTATGACATTCTCCGGCAATAATAGATTGCACAAAGGCACCACCCGGTTTCTGAAGAACCTGGCCCTCAACTCCAACCTGGAGTGCTCTCTTTGCAGCTTGGGGCTACGAACTCTAGTGCCGCACTCTGGAGGGGGAACGAAGAGGCGGCTAAGTTCTATACCAGACAACCCCTTAACTATCTAGAAGGCTTCTATGAAGTCGCCCCTGGTCTAAAATGCCAGGGTGGTGAGCGTGGTTCACTCCCATTCAAGAGGTGAGTGGTAGAAGACCTGTAGTGAACGGAGTTGGAGACAACGAACCCAGTAACGGTTCATGAGGGAACAGAGGGACACCATACCGACCACCACCATCCTAAACCGGGTCTAGGCTTGGCCCTGGATGGACTGCAACTGATACGTTTTGGGAGCCTGACAGGGTCAGCGATGATACCGTGCTGTAGATAAACTCATATGGCTCAATAGCCTAAAGGGTACCTGTTGTATACCATCACCATATGAAGTGTCCCGGCAACCTGGATACCATCGGCTCATGAGCATATCTTAACGTGTGTGCTAAAAGATGAACGCAGACGCGGAGTCGGATGAATAGAAGAGCACTCAGGCAACTCGGACTGCAGACCATAGTTTATCGCCAATCTGCTAAACCGGGGACCCCTCGGAATGCTTTCACATACCATACTTTCCACTCTACCTTATCCAATGCTTTTTCTTATATCTTTTGCACGAGCTTCTTTTGCACCCTGCCGGGTATATCTAAATTGTCACCTAATCAGAAAACCTTTTAGAGTATAGCATTGCCTCATTCCACTAAGCGCTCAGTTAGGTGCATACCTAGACTTATCTCTTCTTTTTCTGTATGCATTCCTTTCCAGCCTGTATTTGCTTCAGAAGTATCACCTGACCCGAAAGTTGCCCAAGTCGGCACCGAGGAGCCCGAAATCGGCTCGCAACGAATTATCTATTGTCGAAACACACGCAGGCAAACAATAACGCTCAGAGTGCAAGAACCTAGACTCAAATTGGCATCAGCCGCAGGTCCTGTGACCCGACCTGATCTGACCCGACCTGACGTGAAAAGTTAACCAATTCTTAGTAATGTCATATCAAAGGAAAGGTGAAATGGTAAAAATCAGCATGACCAGCATGTTGGCACCACCCAGGGTAGTCCGATCTTACGCCAAAGGTCCCTCATGGTTCGACCGTGAACTTCGGAACCTTCTGGACGGACGCAATAGAGCCTGGAAATTTTTTTCAACAAAACGGCCGAGGATACAACTATTAAAGAGCTATCCGTAATCAGTGCACTGATTACGGAGGTACGTGTACCTCAGCCAAACGTTAGAAACGAGCGATCGAGGACAGCTTAGCAGCTACCGCTTCTACCGCGCCTAAGAGGCTCTTCGCTTATCTGCGACGGAGAACCAGGGTCCCAGCCGATCTACCCCCGAGGAGCATTAAAGGATGACCCGGGTGACATTCACACGACATTATGCAACTGTGTATCAGTCAGGGGAGCCGTTGCCTGACGGTTCGCATACTCAGGATTCTAGCTCACCCAATTCGGTGGTTCCGGAGTTCAACTCATGTGAAGTCCAGGTCGCTCTGGAGAACCTGAACAGAAATCAATCTCCGGGTCCGGATGGACTGCACCCTAAGGTGTTAAAAAAGCTTGCGGTTGTGATATCGGCCCCCCCTCTGTGCCTTGTTTAGCAATTACCTAATATGTAGTCGACTCCCAGTGGGTTGGAAGAGTTAGCTGATATCGCCTCTGTTTCAGAGTAGTTCAAGGGCAGATCCGACGAACTACCGTTCCGTCAGTTTGACATGCATCTGTTGCAAAGTGATGGAACGTTTGGTCTCTAGCAGATTGCATCGCTATCTGACGGAATGCCAACTGCTGTGCCACCAACAGAACGGTTTTCGCCCAAGGAGATCCTGCCTTTCAAACGTTCTTCTTGCCAGGGAAGAATGGTGTGACACCAAGGTCAGTGGAACAGTCACGGATATTGTATATGTCGGCTTCACTAAGGCCTTCGACAAGGTTCCACACGACAGGCTGCTTCTGAAGTTGAGAAGCTTTGGAGTGACGGATCCAATGCTCATTTGGTTGGAGGATTTTCTGAAAAGTCGACTTTTTGCGGTGAGGATTCGCGATTCAATATTCTCGTGGTACCCAGTCCTCGGTGAAGTTCCGCAAGGTTCAGTTCTCGGCCCCGTACTGTCCCTGCTGTACGTCAACGATCTCCCCAGCCGGTTGCAGTCACCATGCCTCGTCTACGCGGATGATTTGAGATTATGGAGACTACTTTAATCGTCACTAGACGCGACTGTCTTACAAGCTGATTCAGATAGACTATCCAATTGGGCAGAGGAGTGGGCGCTCCCCAGCAACATTGTCAAGTGTGTACACATTAGAATGGGTCGCAGTGACCTTAGACACATTAGACAGTGTTCTCCTCAGGAGCAGCGACCATGAGGGGGACTTAAGGGTAGTCATCGCATCCTCAAGACCAGAGGCCACACGGACAAAGTTTGTTCATTAGTCTGAAGCATCCTGGGTACAATCCGTCGGTCATTCGGACCGCTGTCAAGAAAGGCCCTCAAATTCCTGTACGCCAAGGCAATCCGTCCTCGTTTGGAGTATGGGGGAGCGGCGACTTTTTCGATCATACGAGGGGAGGTAGCGAAGATTGAACGTGTACAGCGAGCAGCTACCCGTCTAGTTGCGGGTCTGCAAGGACATGTTTATGACCAGCGTCGTGTCATTACGGACCTGTACATGGAGAGTTACCGACGCCTTCGTGGTGACATCCTGCTAACCAGGAAGATTATCCGCGGTGATCTGTGGGAGGAGCTAAAAAAGGTTTCCAATGCGCAACGATTCACGCGCTCGTGGGCACTGTTTCACGCTTCAGAAGCATCATCATCATCGTACAACGAAATACCGTGAAGCGAACTTCACTAACCGCTACCAAACTCACAATGTACACAAGGTTAGTGGTAAAATTTAAGGTGGACAGGGGTTGGATCTATTTTGAGGAAGGGAGAAGATGAGCCACTATGGTCAACACACAGTACGCAATCGAACTCTGCATACATACCGTTTCAAGCATTCTGACCTGATAAGAAACGACAACAAGAACGCCATTGCTGCCGGTTCGCTGCCATATCCTTCAGTGTCTCCAACCAACCAGTTGTGGAGTCTTTCGGACCCCAACCTGGAAGGCGAGAGACACCTACTCTACCTAATGGCTCTATGCATTTTTTCATGCCTCGTCTCCACGTCATCTGTTCACCTCGTGGTTTCCTCCAGCCCGGATTAGCTACAGTGAATTAAGCGCGGTGCGGCAGACGATGGCTGGGCATACACAATACGTGCCCTAACCAGCGAATCCTAGTAATCTGAATTCGGTGTGCTAACAGGTTCATCCCTGATAGACTCCCAAACACACGACGGCTTACCTCTACGTTACTAACCCGTTTGCTCCATCCAACATGGATTAAACTGCGTAAACATCGACAACTTTTAGTCGACGGATATCTTCTACTCGCAAATTCAGGGTCTCACAACCATAAAGCAGGACTGAACGAACGCTAGCACAATGTACACGATCTTTCAGCTTCAGTAAAACGTCGCGTCTAAGGTGTTTCAGTCCTGCTCGAGCCTTGGAAATGCGGGCGGTTATCTCCTTTGCTGCACTACCGTCATTGGTCACGCAACTACCTAAGTAGGAAAAGTAATCCGTCTCTCCAGGAGAGTGATCAACATTTGGAATGCTCTACCGGCGGATGTGGTGGAAGAGGAAAATGATGAGAAGTTCAAACAACGGTTGGATGATTTTCTATTAACCAAGCGGCAAGCTGATGGGTAGCTTGTCCGGATTCGGAGGAGAGAAGGCTCATACGAGAGAAATCCCTACTGCCTTTCATCTCAGAAGGTGGTACAACGGTGCACCCTTTTAATTTCACCTTTTACCCTCATATCGTGTGGTTTCCGGTTGTCGAATCGCATTTTTCAACACTAGATATCACCCTATCGAGTTAGAATTCCATCATCTTTTGCAAACTTTGAGCCCCTGCTAGCAAAATGCCTCGAGAAAAACCCTGTATACATGAATACTTTCTATTGAGAGCAGGAATTAAGCGACTGCTTCGGTTGAAAATCGGTATCCAGAAAGCCCGAACTTTACTGAATTTCCGGTCTCCTTTTGCTGGATCGCGCGAAAACAGCACATGAAACGCACAAAATTGCCTCGATTACCTTGGTCTTTTACATTTAATTTCATCCCGACCCCAGGTTATTTCATAACTTGTGTTCTTATTTTTTCCCTCAAAATGGTAAACATTCGCTAACATTCCACTCCCGCGCTGCGTAATATAACCTTCTCCTTAACCAGTCACCAGTAGTAATGCACGTATACGCATACTTTGGTGGTAGACAGCCTTGCTGTCTTGAAGTATTACACGAGTGCGAAGCTAAGCCCAATGGTCCCGCATCTTAGTGGTTTCCAAGGTTTCTTCTGGTCCTGCCTCCCGGTGAGCCGGGTACGGACAAGGCTTCACTGCGGCGAATGTTGGATAATTAGAGTGAGTTCGCGTCCTGTCGTCCGGTTCAATACCACTCCTATTATATTATATTTCACACTTGTCTGAGGACAGACTGCGTGCCAGGCATATCATGGCACAGTAATGTTTATAAAAGGAAAACGTTCCACGACCATGCCTAACCCAGCGGGGCCTTATGTGGTTCGGCACTCCAAGTCCCGGAGCTTAGGTCACCGGTTCCCATGACGGAGCAGCAGGTTTTCGTGACTATGGGGTTCGCCCAGTCTGCTGTTCACCACACAAGTGTGTGTAATAAAAAACGGAGATGCGATGGAACGACCAAAGACAGTTTCTGAGTATTTACAGTTTTATTATAAATAATAAAAAAGACGAAAATTATTACAGGGATTGATCGATGCTTGTGGATGAATATCTCAAATATACGAATGGCATCCTCTCAAGTGTATTCTTCATAGTTTTCGATTCCGGACGCGGTTCAGCTTCTGTCGTGGTTGGATAAGCGTTTAAGTTTTTTCCTTTCGTGTACTACAGGGTAGTAGTAGTGTATCACTTTGACTTTCCACAATCTTGATTTGCTTACCATCTTGATAAGTATTTCCACCCGGTATTCATAACCGCAGCGCGAATCAGAACGATTGTTCCGCTTTCTTTGCGTGCAGTCCCACTCACTAGAGTAATTGTACCGTAGTGTTTTTGCGCTAACCTTAATTCTAGGCGATAAAATCAGGTATAGGACTTAAAGCACACCGTTTTGTAATTAGGCGCACCACCTCAGCTTTCTGTTGTAATTGACCAACTCTGCCCACGAAATGTCTGCGTACACCGAACCGAAAGGGAAGATGGGGGAGGTTCTCTGATACTTGTTGCCTAGCATTATCACCAAGAGCCGGAGAAGACACTGACCACGCCCAGTTTACAAGTGGCCAGCTGCAAATTAAGGATAAGTGGTACTTCCCTCCTAGTGCTGGCGGTCTGCCGTAGCCTGCAAGCAACACTCCAAGAGGATGAAGAGCTATTAACCTTACTGCGCTGAGCTCCAACCCAGACGGACAGAATCCTTTTCATTGGGGACTCCAATGTTCCGCAGATCCACTGGGAGGACGAGAGTGCCCCGCAGGGATCGTTTGGTCAAGCTTTACTGGATGCCCTCCATGATAAGGCCCTGGTACAACACGTGGACATGAACACGAGATGACAAACGGGGCACAGTCCAGTCTAGTGATCACCAAGGGCACAAACGGTGTTGGGCACTTGATAATAGAAGCAACACTTGGAAAAAGTGACCATACCACGATCCATTTGACGCTCACCGTACAGGGGCAGCCTCCCCCAAACAAGGTACACAGAGAGTATGGCAGAATGAATTTGATTAATCTAAAAGCCCGGGCTGAGCAGGTGGTCTGACCCAGGGATACAAACCAAGGTGTAGAGTAGTGCTTGGGGCCAAATCAGGGAAAACCTGATTGCCCTAAAAATACCCATGGCCCCGCTCGCTCAATAAAAAGGTTGGGTAAACCATCATTTGCTTTTTGTTTTTGTATTTTTATGACTTGTGTTAGCATATGTGCTTACATTTCAGTTAAAAATATACACTGCTCGTCATTCAGAATGAAATAATAATAATCATAATGATAATAATAATAATAATAATGAACGAGAGGTAAAGAATGTCGGTGATATTTATTTCGTGTACAAAACTTTTGACGTAGTTCATCTGAGACCTGTTCCTTTTTGGAAAGTAGTCGGGCTAGCTAGGGTACAGGGGAATTTTTATAAATGTTAGTGCGAGAGGGTAGATGTCGAAATGAGGAACTTGTGGACAAATGGGAACCACAGGACGATAGAGCAGGGTGTAGTGGATGAAGACGGTCATCTAGAATCTTATAAGCAAATTTAAAACGAATTGTTGTGACCATCAGTGAGATCTGTAATTAACGAATCGATCGGAATTAATGATGCACGACTGATGATCACCAAACCACGGCGAATTGTTTTGAAGTCTTGTTTTAAAAGACGGGGACGCACTACAGGGGAGCAATAGAGTAGAATGGGTAAAACTCATGGATGAACAAAAGATGACAGGACTGATTGTGGGGTTCGGAATTGCCTCAGTTTGCGTAACTGAAAAGATAGACTTCTCAGTTTTCCCACACAGTTGCAAATATGTGTAGACGAACGAAGATTGCTGTCGATGGTGACACCAAGGTATTTCACTGAGGTCATTCTAGATACTGGTTTATCTTTAAGGGTAGCAGAGTCCGTTGGAAATGAGGAGCGGGAAAGACTGAAAATACATTGCACGCACTTAAAATGTTAAGAGTGAGACCAGATTGGTCAGAAAACTGTTGGATGTGAGATAGGTTTTCAGTGAGAGAATGAAATTCCGAAGGAGATGAAACTGTTTGACACAAAACAACGTCATCAGCATAATTTTGGATGTGCACAGGGAGTGGGCCCGAAAGATCACTAATAAAGGCGGAAAAAAGATATGGAGGTAGAACAGCACCTTGAACAACACCAGAATTATTAACAAGAGGTTTTAAAGTCCTCCTTCCTGATTTGGTGCACTGAACCCTCTCTGTGAAGTAGTCAGCAAGCCATGGGCCAGGAAGGCATAGTCGATGAAGAAGAAAGCCTGGGGCCGACTTATAGCTACAGGACGTTGTAGGTAACTGGAAAATAAAGTGGCCTGAAGATGGGCCGAGAAAACAGAGTAATTGCCGAACAGCCTGTGAACTAAGGCTCGCCGCCACTGCGAAGGTTAATCCCAAAGCCTTTTTCAACTACGTTCAGTCCAAGGCCGCCACTTGGGCAACTGTAGGCGACGTGAAAAAACAACAGAGGACAAAGACAACCACGGCGGAGGAAAAAGTGGAGGTACTCCGCTGTTTCTTCGAGCAGATACGCAGGCGAGATAGGGGACAACCAGGTCAAATCCAAACGGCGTCAATAACCGAGATCCCGATGATGCCTGGAGTACAATCTCTCGCCAGAGTAGTTCAAATAACAGTTAGCGCACCTCGGCTGCGGGACCCGACGAAATACACTCTGCAGTAATCCGTCCACTGGTGGAGTTAATGGCACCTCGCATGGCGACGCTTTTTAACCGATCTTTAGCCAACGTTAGACTCCGTGGATAGTGGGCACTAGCCACAGTCACACCCATTCATAAGGGGGAGGCAATAAGAATGTGGTGGTTAACTAGAGACCGATCAGCCTTACATCGGTAGCTCTTAAAGTGATGGAAAGGTTACTGAGGAATAGGATCACGATTCACATTGCTGAAAACGGACTTTTGCCGAAACTGTCCCGTCTCACAAACCTGATCACCTTCCTTGATGCAGTGACACGGAGCTTAGATGAAGGACAGGGAGTTGAGGTATACTAACCCGACTTTCAGAAGTCCTTCGATTCGGTTAACCATCGTCTTCNTAAACTTAGCCCCGGGAGCAATGAGGTGGATCGGGGAATTTCTGCAGAACAGGTCCTTCTATGTGAATGTGGGTGTTGGTCGACCATAGGACGGAAAGTCAGTGGCGTACCCCAGGGACCAGTACTGTGGTCCCTCTTGTTCGTAATATTTGCCAATGACTTGACTCGAGGGCTAGAATCACCTACTTGTTCTCCCAGCTAGCCCAGTACTGCAAAGGGACCTGGATACACTGTTCGGCTGGACAGTGGACTGGGACCTCCCGCTTAATGCCACAAAATATGGGCAACTGATAGATGTTAACTGTTCGAGCATGTGTTACGCATGTCACAAGATAGGTTGCCACGGCGAGCAATGTTTTCCGAGACCGGTGGGTGGAAAAGTCAACTGTGGTCAAGCGCATATCTGACATGAGGGTATGAAATCCCTAACCAGCGAACTGGGTCTCACGTCTCGTTAGGCTTCCTGGCTGGGGACCTCGTCTACGACGAAAGTCACCAGGAATGGCAAAATAGGGCACCCTTGACGAACACCGCTCCTAGTTTGGGGCGATTTACTTAGCCCACCGTAGACCTTTACGGCACCAGAAATATGCAAGTACAGAGACCACAATAGGTTTACATACTTTTGTGACATTCCCTTGCGAAGCAGCGACTCCAGAAGTGCTTCAACTGAATCAACTGAATCGAAGGATCCTTTTAGGTCCAGACACAGCGATTATTGGTCGGCGATGTATGACAGGTAATTGATGATTGTGGTTGATGATGATGGATCATCTAGGTGTGCGTACCGGTTCATATGCTTATAATGGCTTACTGGGTGGTCTGACAGTCAGCTGCTGAAATGTTTTGCAACCCCAAGAGCACTGTTACTCAGAACCGGCAAGTAAGGAACTGAGTAGAACAAATACTGAGGTTCAGTTACTTAAATCCAAATGGTTGAAAATATGGAATTATCGCTTCAGAGAAGATAAGATGTTACTGCTATTTCCACTAGCTTCCCATTTATCTCAACCTTTCCACCCTGAACTGAACCAGCGGTCCTTTTTCATTCCCGTTTCACTCTGAGACTCCCACATTTTTACTAACCAATTCATACGGGACGAACTGAACGAGACCAACACGCCCCCAAAGGAGAGAGTTGGGTGGCGACGTCTCCTGGGGTTCGTACAGTAAGAAGCAGCGTCCTAAATCATACGAGTCGCAGGTGCCAGTGTTGGCCCTCGGTAGCCAACCAGCTTTGCAAAGGGAATAAACCACAAATAGTGGTACATATGGGTGAATAGCAATGCACCCGCTATACTGCCCCTAAATGATATATATATATCACTACAGCCGGTTAAATATCAGTTCAACCCTGAGCGCGATACCAAAAGGGAAGTTTCCCATCCTAGCTAGAGAATGTTGCCAACAGGTCAAATCTCTATATCCCTTAACAGAGCCGGATGTCGAGACATCTGTGGTGCCGTCGCGACATTCGGCTGTTTATTAAGGGTCGATTGTATGCTGCGGAATTTCGGCCAGTTCTGATTCACGGCGCAGAAACTTGACCATCAAGGAAACAGGATAAAAATAGATTGTCGGTGTTCTAACACTGCTTTCCACGTCACATTACACGAGTCTGGTGGGGTAGAGTTTTAGGCATTCGCGGTCGTCTACTGGAGCAAGTGATCGACCTCCATAGATTACTTTGGTTTGGGCATGTGTTTTGCATGTCACAAAATTGGTTGGCTTGGCGAGCGATGTTTGCCGAGACAGGTAATGGTTGGAAAAAGGTCAAGGGTGGTCAACCTTCAACCTTTCCTGTCTTTCTCCTTATGTTCATCCAAATGGGCAACCAAAAGACAGCAGCCAATACCGGGGCACGAAATTGCATGGTAAATGGTTGTAAAAACTGAACTGAACTGAACTTCAACGGGTTTCAATTCGAAATCGAAAATAATGCAAACCTCATCCAAAGTTTTCCTTGCAAATTCAGTTCCTATTATTAATTATACTACTCACGAGTAATCAATAATAGGGGAAATATAGAAACTAACGATTCAGCAATGTTTTTAGACTTCCCAGCCTACTGTTCATGGATACCAATGGAGGATGTGAGACAGCGCAGTCACTATTAATGAGTTCTAATGTTATTAGAAACTTGAGTGTACTGATTGCGAAGTATACTGTTGATTGAATGAACTTATTGGATATGCAGGTGGAGAAATAGTGCGACTTGGAGTATGCTGATGATATTGTCTGTCTGCTCAAATCCACAGAGGACGCGTAAAGCGCATTTGACAGACTAACAAGTGTTGTTACGCCATTCGGTATGCGCTTTGCATCTTCAAAGTGCGAAGTGATACTGCAAGACCGAGTGTCGCCTAGTTCCACTTTGAAACCAATTGACCAGGAATTAGTTACGGTGGAACATCTTTGGCGTAGACGCTACGTCGTATATATTGCACTACCATTCGTTCAGTTCTGCTTTATGGTTATGAGACGTTTAGTTTGCGAGTTGAAGATGTCCATCTACTAGAAGATCTTAACTATCGGTGATGACTTAGTTCCGTTTACGTGGGATAATAATCTGAAGGTAAACCGTCGTAGGTTTAGCAGTTTATCGTGGTTAACTTTTCTAGGTCGTCGAATTCAGAATAATGGCTTCGCTGGCTAGAGCACGTATTGCGTATGTCCAGCTGTCGTCTGCTGCACTGCGCCTTGTTCGTAGTAGCTGCTCCGGGCTGGAGGAATCCACGTGGAGGTCAACAGATGATGTAGAGATGAGACATGAAGAAATACACAGAGCGATTAGATAGAATAGGTGTCTTCCGTCTTACAGGTTGGGGTCCAAAAGAGTTTGCAGCTAGTTGATGGGAGACACTGGAGGACTTGGTTACTAACCGAAAGCAGTGGCGTTTTTGTTGTCACTCCTTATCAGGTCAGAATTCTTGAAAAAGTATATGTGCACAGTAAGTTTGTGTTCTCTGTGCGTTGTTCACAAAGGTGCACTTTCTTTCTCCCTCAAAACAGGCATAATATCTGTCCACCTTACATGTTCTCTCTGAGTTCGCATACATTGCGAGTTTGGCAGCGATCAGCGAAGTTTACTTCACTGTATTTCGCTGTACAGTATGCTATTTGTCCATGGGGATTTCCGCTTGTACTGTAATTCACATCGTGTAATAAAAAAACGATTATTTTGATGATGAATAACCTTATTATATTACTGAATGTGGATCCGAATTGTTTTCGAACCTTATTCTTCGGCTTTCGTTTTGCATCTTGAAAGTAAGAATACTGCTGTTATAGGATTGTTGACTCAGTTCCAATCTCAATCTGACAGTTGAGGTGATAGAATGAGAGTAGTCGGGCCTTTTGCGTTGTATGGTTAAGGGACATGGTCCTGACGAGGTAGCGATTAAAACAGCCAACCGGTGTTCAAACACCGCTGTCTATTTTTTTAGGACAAAACCATTGAACAAGCAATGACAAAGTTAGGCTCAGAGTATTACCTAATCTTCCTCATGCCTTGGCGAATGCTTGACCTAGAGGGATGGCTTGTAACCTTGGCATGTGTCACACATTTAACCGGATAAACTTGTCGACATGCGTTACTTGCATACAAACAGTAACTAGTGAGTCGTTATGTAGGTCGCCTAGTCTTCCTTGTTAAGGAGCTCATGGTCACCGTAATCCGTGGTCCGAGAAACTGAGTGATATCGCTTAGTGTCCTAAACAGTGGCACTCGTGAATCTCAATTTATTTCTGTTTTTTTCACTCTGACACTGATTTGAACCTTCAGTCTTCTCTCTACTCCTTCATTCAAATGGATCATATTGAAACAGTAACCAAAACAGGCATGCGAAAGTGCACGGTTGATGGTTGTAAAAACTGAAACTGAAACCGGTTCTGGGCGGATCTGGTTTAGTTACTTTATTTTGATAGTGCATTCAATTTATTTCCTCATTAGTCCGCCAAGTGAGTCTTCGATACACTGCAGCGACAACTGTCACACGACAGTATCGATAGGGTGAGAAATGAACAGAATAGCATATTTACGTGCCCACTGCTTTTTTTGTCAGTAATATATTATGTATGTATTACGACTCGCTAAGGTATCGCTTTGCCCTAAGATACACTTTACCCGCGAACCGCTTGTTGTTTAGCATCGGTAACCGTCACCTCGAGGTCCCCTTCCAGCGAGCCTAAAGGGACNTCCTGGTTAATGTTTTCATACCCTCATGCCAGCTCTTAGTTTGATCGCCCTTGACCTTTTTCATCCGCTTCCTGCCTCGGCAAACATCGCTCATCGTGGCAACCTATTTGGTGAAATGCACAACCACCCAGCCTAATATGTGCAAGTCGGTATCATGGCAACCGGTGGTTAGAGACACAGTGATATGCCTTTGTCGTAAACAGTGATCCTGGTACATGTCGGTTTCTTGCCACTTCAGTCTACCGGAAATCCCCTTTTTTCTTCGACTCTGCTTTCAACTCTCCAGTCTGTCTTCTATCCCTTCATCCAAATGGACAGCCTTAGGACAGTAACCAAATCCGGTGCATAAAAGTGCATGGTTAATGGTTGTACAAACTGAATCAAACTATTTCTGTCTCACTGCACTGCGGCTCCGAACTCATCAAACAGAGTTTACCCATCAGAATCCTAGGAGAACGGAAACTTACGAATGACGTTGTGCATCTGCTGCAACCAACTACCAACAACACCCAAAGGAACCGGAAAATGCGAGAGCAATTCTACAGGCGACACGGTACCTTGTAACATTCTTTCGCTCCAGGTCAATCGCTTTTGGTTCGGCGCAGTGGAAAAGACGGTTTTCCGTGGGTGACTGACAAAATCCTGCAAAAACGAGGATCTGTACTGTATTGGGTACATAATAAGTTTGATGTCTACAATCGTCTCGTGAATCACCTAAGGTCAACAAAATGCCAAGGAGAAAATGCAAAATCGGACAGTGTAAAGGACGTTTTAGTAGATTCCTACTCCGAACTCTTATGCTCAATGTTCCCAAATATGTTGATGTTTCCTTAAATATGGCTCCCATTATCAACCTACTTTCGGTGATTTACCAGAGCTCGTCGCTAACAGTCACAGCATTCCCAAAGCTGACTCTTAAATATCTCGGCGTCGTTCTATCCCCCAAGCTCTCCTGGACTAGCCACGGAGAAATGTTAAAAATAGAGTCGGTAAATTTTCTTTTTGTACTTTCTGGCGTAGGAAGCTTTCTGTTCCCCAAAATGTGATTTCAAAATATGTGGTCGCTTGCTTCCTCCCTCACTGGCTGTTCTGTTCATAAGTATTTTTTCGCGGCCTGAAAAAGGGATTTCTTATTAATTTCCGGCTCCATAACTCGGGAGAGCAGAGCTGCCTGTCGAAATCCCGTGCCCCATAAAAACAACAAATAACACAAAAATGTCAAAAATTGTATGGTGAAACATAAAATATTGTTATTCCATTTATTCGTAATCTTCCATTCTGAAAGTTACGTTTCCTTCCCTATACTCTGTTTCCCAACCCCCCGCATTGTTTTTATTGTCAATATTGTTGTGGCGTTGGTACTATGCTTGTTCTCAAGCCGGTGTTATATATATATATATATATATATATATATATC